>PVJO010006857.1:0-84755 GCA_004026905.1 Hystrix cristata
AATATACATGTTAATTTCCTAAAATGCATGTGTTGAATGAATCAATAAATGAATGATTCATGTTTTAGTATTTTTAGGATTGTGTCCTTTAATTAATCCATCTACAGAATTATCTACAGCATTTGTTTACTAGATAGATTTGCAGAAGTTTCCTCTCTTGGAGGTACTGACTAAGGGGGTCTAGATGGAGGCCAAGAATCTTTTTTATTTTTATTTTTTTATCAAAGTCTCAATTGATTCTTACAATTAGCAAATTTTTAATACATTAGATTAAGGCATAATTTTGCTTCTAATTTGCTTCCCATCCAGTCTGGATCTGAATGGAGGCCTAAGAGTCGTGTGTTATGCCCCTGAACATACCTGTCTAATCCATTTCCCTGGAGGAAGAGCCTTAATGGTCACACTACCGGCTGGGATTTCTCGTTGGGTCTGAGCACGCCTGTTGTCTTTGTGCTACTGGCCTGAGAATGCTGGAAAATATGTTCTCATCCATCAGGACACTGATTAGTAAGTTTATATCACAATAATTCTTTTCAATTTATGGTAAGCAATCGGTGTCAGAAACAGGAAAAGAGCAAATCTGATCGCCACCCTTAGGAGTGTTTTACTTCAGAGAAGCAACTCGGCCAGTATGAATGTTTATGTAAATATGTTCAGCTTATATTCAAGTTTGAGTGAATTAAAAAATAATAATAATTTCACTCAATGATTAACTTTTTCCAATTTGTAATAAAATGAAATGCTTCATGCAGTTGAAAATGTAGACAATAACTTTCTAGCCTGGTGATGTATTCCTAGGTTGTGCTATTTGAACATTAATGCTTCCTCTTATAATTCATGGATCCTTATTTTGCTGTGAAATGATACCCTTTCCTGCGTAAAATCACAGGTAAACATTCTCAGTCAACAACTACCAGACAAAGGCTTTACTCAGACAATGGAAGATTAGTTCTTAAAGTTATTGAAATCAATGTCATTTTCTACTGTCACTTTATATTCAAAATTTTTCATCTGAATCGAAACTGTGATTATTGAGGACTATTTCTAATATCCTACTGTCTGTCAGCAGAATTACCAGGACTGAACTGAACTTTTTAATCTAGTTGCTTTTTCTTAAAAAAAAAAAAAAATGCCTGAACCTATTATCTAAAATAAATGGATTAATCACTTCTCAGCCTTTTGGCTAAGATCAAGTGTAAAATAAATGGATTATCTAGTAAACAGAGGATTTTTTAAAAAGAAAGTTTTTATCCATGAAGTTCTGTATCAACAAAAGGGTGACAGCATTCTAGATCCCAAAGTAGCCCAAATTAAATTAACCTGCATACTTATCCTTAATTGTACTTTATCTTTTATAGATTGAAAGTGTAATTTGGGTGTTATTAATACTGAACCTAAGAATATGTTTTTATCCATGTCATTTCCTAATTAAGGACGGAAAGATCAGGGAATCGGGATGTCATAAGATCACTGTAACTGCAAGTGTGAAGCAGGTAACTGTCCAGCAGGAGGTAACAGTTAGCTCACCCAGGCACACTCCCACAGCAAGCAAGCGGCAAGAGGAGGAAGATAATCGATGGAAATTGTATCTGTTTTTTTTTTTTTTTTTCCATCCTTTCAAATGTCATTGTCATCTCATTTATGGCAGGAAAAAAAAATGCAATTTAGAAAGTTATTAAAATAAAAAGGAGAAAAGTGCAGTTTCAAAGCAGGAAATGTTCATGCGAGTTCAAGGCAAGGCTTAATTTCTTCCAAATTGCGGGAATGCGCTTTTGTAATAAGAAGGGATGACAGTATGTTGTGGCGTTGGTGTTGCCTCTTGCATCGGAAACCCCAGAGTCCTGCATGACGAGTCAGACTCTGTATATCAGCAGAGGACAAGCAGATAAACTGGATTAGCAATTAGAGTGATACACAATTAGTCTGGTCCACAGTAGATTATATTTTGAACACAACCAAAAAAAATCAATATTCCATATTTTAAATGTGGTTAACTATTAATAGTTCCTGTACTAAATAAGCCAGAGCATGACAGTCACTGAATATCTCTATTTTCCTAGTGCACAGATTTAGAGCTGTCATTGTTTATAGAAATGCTAAACTGAGCTCGGTGCCTCTATTATTACACATCATGCCATATTCATTTGAATATATGTATATATGCATATTATCAGGAACAAGCTCAATTCGAATAAAGATATGAATTCACAGTTGCCATCTTGATCAAAATAACTCAAGCGTAATTCACATTACACGATTTGATTTTGTAATGTTACTGCATCACCTGTGTACAAAAGTTAAGTTCATACAGATGCATTTAGATACTTTAATTTTGTGTTTCAAATTAAACGGAAATGTCTCATTTAAAACATTTTGGAAAGGGATGATTATTTTCTTCATGCCTTTGTGTTTGTTTTTAATTCAGAATTATGTCAATTCTCAAGGCATTTATATTTGGGGAATGATCAAATCATAGTTTATATTAGCAGTTACTTCAAGGAGGCATCGTATTTTTGCACTCCATTTCTGACTTAATGCAAGAAAGAAGAAGAGTGCATTCAGAGCAAACCCAAGTCAACTTTTAGACAGAACTTTGTGTAATGAGAACTCACTCCCTGCTTTTCATTTAAATTAATGCATCACCTGGCTCTTTACATAAGCAGCATCCTTACATCTATCAATGTAGTTGAGGTTTACAAAGTTTTGAGACACCTGACCATGTGCATAATTACCTGAAGGCTTACTGGTAACTACTTTCCTACAGTAAAAACCATTAGTTAGCTAACATTTTCATTATTTGATTGCAACTCATGAGTGATGGCCATTTATTGTGTTTACCTCTTAGATATATAAACCAATATGAGTCTCGAGCAAGGTTGAGTCAGTCAGGCAAGAATCTCTCTTAGGATTCTATTATCGCATGGGGTCTAGTGTATCTTTTTAGGTAAAACTCTATAGATTGAGCATCGCTAATTTTCTTCCTTAAACCTATACCATCACCTGTGTATTAGATGTGTCCTTAATTTTGTCCAAATGCCCGTAACATTTCCTCATATGAAACACTTGTACCTTCTCAATACAATTGAAGTGAGTGACAGTTTTATTCACTCTGACAACTGTGTACTACTGACTGTAGCATGGTCCACTTAGGAGGTCAGTGCCCTTGGAAATTTGTTCTTCTTACTGCTAATAAATTTTTACTGTAGAATAAGCTTAAATTTATTTAAAAAAAAACTGCTGAGATAATGATAATTTCATGTATCCCTATACCCAGTTTCTTCCATTATTAGCATCTTACATTATTAAGATTTATTTGTTCTAGTTAACAAATAAGTGGAAAATGGTAAGTGCTCAAAATTTATTCAAATTTCTTGGGCTAGGTTTGTAGCTCAGTTGTAGAGCACTTGCCTTGAATAAGCAAGCAACTGGCTTTGAGTCCCTGGATTTGATTCTCAACTGGATTTAATTCCCTGCATGGCAAAAAAAGAAAAAAAAAATTCTTGCTTTTTTAATTGAAAAATGCATTTTAACTAACACATAAAAAAATCTTCATTTCAGTGCAATGGCATGCGATTTATGTATATATTGTGTAATGTTTAAATCAGGTAAACCTATTTGGTTTATATATTTATCAGTTTTCAAATGTTTATCGCTCTTATATAGTGAAACATTTAAAATATTTTCTCACTTTTTGAAATATGAAGTATATTTTTATTACCTGTAATCACCTAATTAAGTAGTGACACACAAGAACTTCTGCTTCCCATTTAACTATAACTTAGAAACCACCGAGTAGTATGACACATCACTCCAACTCTTCTCTTCCCGGTATCCTCAACTTCTGTGAGATTAACTCTTAGATTTCACATAAGCATGAGATCATGCACCATTTGTCTTTCTATGACTAGCTATGAACATAAGGATGTAGCTTTGGGATGTTGGGCTTCATTTTTGCCCTGGGTTATTCACCATATCCTTGTATTGGCTTTCGTGTTGGTTTTCTGGAGTACTTAATTGCCTTCTGACATTATAAGATGTTTTAGGCTCCTCTTGTGTAATTGCTGTTCCAGGCCCCAATTTAGTCATTTCTCCACATATAACTGGCTCCATTTAGTAGAGGAAGTTATTAGAAACAGAATCTGACTGCTCACGGCTGTCACTGATTCCAGAGTCTCTCAGAGGCCAGAGAAATAAGACACATGCACAGAAGCAGTGCAGTGCTCTTGTAAGTATTTCTAGGTAAGCATTTATATCTGTATTAAACTAAACATCAATAAACATTCTGTACAGCTCTTCATGTCTGTGTTTAGATGCAATTCTAATTTATTTACTACATGGGCTGTTTTCCAACTCTACTCCATCTCTGAGAAAATAGACTCTCAATATCCACTGTTCATTTACTTAGGTTTGTTAATTTCTGTGTACAGTTGCCTTAGACATTGTAAACTATGCCCTATTGCAGAGGAATTTTATCAGCAACAGTATATTGCTGTTTGAAATTCTTTCTTGATTTTAGTCTAACACTCCAGTCATTTCCACTTACAGGTTACGTTTTCCCCCATTTTCTTTTACAAAATTATTTCATAGAATTGTAACACAGTTAACACCTTTTTCATAATTTGTATCATATGCTCACATCTCCTAACCTCCTAAACTATTTTTCTGGTTAGCCTATCCTAATTGCATTGTGAGCTTTTTGGGTTTTAACAATTGAATAGTGTCATGTGTTCAACATTAAAAATCAATCCTAATAATTTCACCACTTTAAGACTCTCCCTGTTGTTTTCTTGTTCGTCTATTTTTTTTTCCCCTCTGATCTCCTGGCAATCACTATTCTGTTTACTGTCACTGTTCTGTTTACTTTCTTGCAGAATGTCTTCTAAATGGAACAATACACTATATAACTTTTAGACAGTTTTCTTCTACTTAATAGTACGCATTTATAATTCAGCTTTGTCTTTGTGCAGCTGAATAGCTAATACTTTTCACTGATAAGTAGCACTCCATTATGAGGACGTCCTACAAATCTATTTATACATTCACCTACAGAATAAGTTGTATTTGCTTCTAGTTTAGGACAAGAATAAACAAAGATGCTATAAAATGCTTATCTTCTTGGTTTGGGGGCACATAACTTTCAAGTCAGCTGCATGAACACAATGACATCCTGGTTCTTGGGTCATGTATTACAATTGGATTTAGATTTAATTAAGGTCTAAACCGTCTTGCCAAGTAGTTGTACAATTTTGCATTCCAATAAGCAACGTATTTGAGTTCCTGTTGCTCTCCAGGCTTGTCAAAATTGATCATGTGCGTGTGTGTGTGTCTGTGAGGTTTTTTTGGTCACTTTAATTAGTTGGTAATGTTGGGTTAATATTTTACTTTCCATTTACTTATGAGTCTTTTTTCTTATTCTTCTTCACCATTTATCCGATATAGTGAATTTTGTGTTTAGACTTATTTTCCTCTGTTTTGGAATTGTTTTTCTTTTTTGGTGTTTTTGCTGCTATTTGTAAGTTTTGGATAGAAGTTCTTTGTCAACTATGTGTTTACAAATAATTTCTTCCCATCTTTGGCTTAACTTGATTCTCTTAACTGTGTCTTTGGCAGAACAGAAGTTTTCAATTTTAATAGAATTCAGTTACATAATAATTTATTTCATCAATTATGCTTTTGGTGTCATATAGAAAATGTGTTTGCCAAAAGCAAGATCACTTAGAATTTCTCCTTTTTTTTCCCCAAAACTACATAGTTGTGTAATTTATGCTTAGAATTTATAAGATTTTTTATGCAATTATCTAAGTTATGTGTTCTCACTCTCTCTAACATGTGGAAATCCCATAGTTCCAATATCATTTCTTTCAAGACTACGCTTTTTCTACTGAATTGTCTCTCTGCATTTGCAAAATCAGTTGCCTATATTTTCATGGATCTATTTATGAACTATTATGTTCAGTTGATCCATGTATCTATTATTTTGTCACTATTGTCTTGAATATTATAACTATAGATTCTAGCTGAAGATTAGTGTTAATCTTTCAGATTTCTTTTTTTTCCTTCCAGTATTGTGTTAATTATTGAGTATTTTGCCTTGCCATATAGTTTTAGAATTTTGTCAATATCTGTAAAGTTTCTGAGATTTATAGTTAATGGTGTTAAAGGTATAGATGTAGATGGAAAGAACTAAAAAGATAAAGACTTATGATTTCTGAATATAAATTTTTCTGTTAGATTTCTTTTATTTCTTAAATAAATCTATTTAGATCCTATAATTTTTATGAGGATTATATGTGTTTTCTTTCTTTTTTGATATAATTGTTTTCAAGTTTAATTCCAATTATTTACTGATTGCATCTTGAGAAGCTCTTCATTTTTATATTGAACTTCTACTCTCAATCATGTTATATCATCTTATTAATTACTTGTTTTTGTTATTGATTTTGCCTGCCTCCTTTGAGACTTTCTATATAAAATCTGTGAATAAAAGTAGGTTTACTCCTCCTTTCTAAGCTGCATGCCATTTTTCTTGTTTTATTATACTATCAAAGACTTCTTGTTTGATGCTGCAGAGGACTGGTAAAAAGGCCCTTAGTGACATGGCACTCCTAATCAGGCAAGTATAATTTATTCTGAAATAACTATTAACTTGGTAATAAAACCTTGTATCTGGGGAATGTACGTCAACATTCAAATAAAGTTTTATTAAAACATTTTATATGCTTAATTTTTCACCATACTAAAGGAAATAAAATAAAGTTATGGTCCACAAAATATTTATTTTATTTTGCATTTATTAAATTGAAAGTTAAGCTAGATTTTCAATTTGACTGGATTGGGATATACCTAGTGGATGAGTAAAGTATGTCTCTGGTAGTATTAGTGTTTAAATCTGAAATGTCCTCCAGAATCTCATGTATTCAGAGGTGGAGATTTCTGAAGGTGAATGGATCATGGGTGTACCATATCCATTACTCTTCAGCATTTATATCTTTTGAGCTCTAAACAGAATTGCACATCAGTCTCTGCTTACAGCATTCTAGGTTGTATCTCCGAATATTTCCAAACTCCTTGTGCAAACCAGTTCCAAAATCTTCTGATTCACATGGTCACATAAAATCACAGCAATGTTCATATTTCTCTAGTGCTGGTTTTTTGTATTAGTCATCTTTTTGGTTGCTGGTAAAAATATATAACATCCAAAACTTAAAAGAGGAGAGGTTTATTTTGGCTCATGGTATCAGATGGTTCAGTCCATGGTCAGCTGGCTGCATGGTAGAAACATAGTGGCAGAGGGGTGTGGTGCAGAACGCTGCTCCTTCATGGTGGCAGCAAAGGAGGCAGGTTGGATGAGCACCGAAGAGGAAAGGAACAAGGAGCAGACATAGTTCCTATACTAGGCAGTTTTCCTATTGCTCAACCAGCTATTTGGCACCCACAATTTAAAGATCAGCTTAAGTATTAGGGAACCTAAATTTTGGCCCCAAAAATGTATGTGTGAAAGTGTGGCCAAGTGAGGGGTGGTTGCTGAAGAAATTTGTGCCATTAAAATGAAACCAAGTACAGGAAAATCTTGGTGTATAAGAATAATTCCTTCTGGAAACATGCTTGCAATCTAAAGCACTTGTATATCAAAATGAATTTCCCCAAAAGAAATAATGGAAACTCAGATGATTTGTTCCACAACCACAAAATATTCATATAAAATGATTATAATACTTTAATATGATGCAAAATAATAAACAAAATACAAAATATTCAGAAAAAAATCAAACAGATTAACCTGCACTTAGCTTTGAAAACCATTGTGGCTGGTGTGAGGGACCGTGAGGCAGGAGGGTTGCTGTGTAGGGTGACTTTCACTAGCAGTAATGAAATTGCTGCCATTTGTTAGCTCAATAGAATCGTTTTCTTTTTCTGCAGCTTTAACAAGGAATCTACCCAGTGACACTTGCTTTGCCTCCTTTTGAGAATTTCATGGAAATGTGACGTTGCATTGTTATTAAACAAATTTATGGCTAGCACTGCTACTGCCTTATTCGTGTGGTGCTTTTCTACAAAATTTTGCAGTGTCTTACGTTTTAGGTGTCTCCCTAATCTCATTCAAAGTGAGGGACTTCTCTGCCATTTTCTCATCCTCGCTCCTCTTCTACAGAGTCTCTTGCTGTTGAGAGATGATCATACACAATTCTGGAGAGAGAAAGAGGGAGAGAGGAGAGAGGTTGAGAGAGAGAGAACTAGTGGCTCAGTTGTGATCATGCGACATTCACTGTCATGTCCTACTTATATAGCAGGACATCGCTCATTTATCAAGCTAAAATTTATCATTTACTCCTCTTGTGGAATACTCGTAACAAGTTACTCGCAGTCCAAGGTTTTACTGTAATTTTATCTGGGGTAAGGAAAAAGATGTCTTGAAAATCTCTAAGGAATCAGGAAGACTCTTCCCATCTTAGTCTCGAGGGTCCAAAAATATGAACTTTTTATTTCAGAAGAGAGCCATTGTGTCCCCAGCTCGAAAAGGGCTGCTGAAGGACTTGATACCCCAGGTGACATTTCACTGTTCTCAGCCATCCAAGCATTCAGAGGCCTCAGAAGCCATGTTCTATGGACACAGTCCACGTGGCCTCGGTAATACTAAAGCTGGCAGCAGATCTTGGCATCATTCATTTCACGGTGGTTGTTCAGGCTTGCAGAATACTAGAGTTGTGAGATCAGGGAGGTTTCCATACATATTTAGAGGAAGGGCTGTGAGGCCGGGCAGTGTACCACTGATAGGGCCATGCGTGAAGCTGTGAGATGGTACCATGTGAGTGAACTCCCCCTCTCCTATCCCTGAGTCTGTGTTCCAGGAATGTGAAATGTCTGCTGAGGAAAGCCACAGACACTGGGCACGCCCAGGCCAAACAAGAGGCCAGATGAACCACAACCAGCAAGACTGCAGAGATGTGGCCCCTCGAGCTCTTTGGAGCTCGTATCATTTCACCACATAACCTAGCCGCTGGATTTACGTCTAGAGGATTTCGTGTCTTCCCTGTTGGATTTCAGCCTTGCTTTGGTCTGGTTCTTTTTTGTTCTCTATTTCTCTATTTTGAAATGGGAATATTTACCCCATGCCATTGTACCTTGGGATTATGTGTCTCGTTTATTTTTACAGTGACTCACAGGAAAGAATTTGCCTTAAGTCCCAGAAGAAATTTTGATTTGGACACTTGTGCAATGCTGGAACTGTAATTCCAGCCATACAGTAGATAGTACATCATATAAATTGGGATTATGATCTTGTGTTTATTTGAAGATTGTGTATGCTTTAAGGAGATGGACATTTGTGTGTCAAGTCAACAAGCAGCGGATTTTGGCAGTTAAGCTGGATAGACAACTTGAATGAAGGTTAAAAAAGCACACTTCTGGATGAGTTTGGATAGGTCACAGAAATGTGACCTTGGAGTCTATATCTGGTCCCTCAACCCTTCCTCTCTGGAGGTCATTATAACCTGCTCTGCTTCCTGGTCATTATGAACTAAACATTTTTGCCCAGCCATGCCTGTCTGCCATGTTGTTTCTGCTTTGGATCTTGATGAATATGGACATAAAACCTCTAATGCACTGAGGTAAATTAAATTTCTCCTCTCTTAAGCTGCGGGTGTTGGGTATTTTGTACAAGCATCAGGAATGCTAATACAATACATTTATTTATTATGTTATTTTATTTTATTTTTGTAATGCTAGAGATCAATCCCAGGACCTCATGCATGCTAGGGATATCTTCTACCACAGAGTTCTATCTCTAGCCTCAATATTTATTTGATATGCAATTTACTTAAAACAGTCATTGTAAATTTATGTGTCTAAAAATTTAATAGGTAGAATTATAGCCATGACTTTACTGTAATGCAGAGATACATTTCTGATAACTGTAATTTAAATTCCACATGTTAAAATATATTTTGTGAGTTGTATTCAGTAAAATTTCTCTTTATGTGCTATATTTATGTTAGCATAAAATGCATTATATTTTTATGCTGTTTTAAACAATTTTATCCTCTTTTCTTTTATACATGAATTATGAACTAAAGTTAAAAAAGACATTTCTTGAAAATGAATACAATCTAATTATAATTATTCTACTTTTATAGATTTTCTATAAAGAAGCCAAAGTTGACAAAATATTTTCTTTAACATAAATTCTGAAAGAAATCAGTTGTTACAATTTTTTAAGTGAAGGTGATTTAGACAGCATAAACTCGCATTATGTTCTCGTTTCCACTCCTTCAGTCATTAATGACAAATCCTAGCTGTTTTGCAATCCTGTTTTCGGAAATTCCTTTTTTAAGTGTAAACAACTGTTTTCTGGGATAATAGAAAGAAAACTTACTATTAGGAAGAAGATAGACAAAAATTTGCAGGAAGCTTGTTCTGCATGATTCAAACATTCTGAGGATTTTGTTTTACAAATAACCACATGTAATCCAATGATTTCACTGAGCTGATAAATGCCGCAGGGTCCTGTTGTCAGCCTGTGATTACTTGATTGCATTTTTGTATCTCAGAGAAAGAATATTTTAAAATTTGTTATTCCTTATTGAACATTTATTTAAGAGGTACACTTAACCAGTTCATATAGCCCCTCATTTATGGGACAAGTCATTCTTCAGCACCTGTTATGAACTTGCCACTATTATATGATATAACTGCAAAATTGAGCAACAGTACGTTATAAATATCAGTAATATAATATATGCTAAGATAGCTAGACAGAGATGTTAATATAGTGCAGTAAATGTAAAGATCGTAGGCATTTTCTGAGTATTATCGTTCTATCTGTGGTGGTTAAGAAAGGTTTTATAGAAGTGTAATCTAGAGAATAAATGAGTTTCTGTTGTTTTGTCAATGAAATAGCTCATTATATAGTAGATATTTAACACAAAAGAGATGTAAGTTCAAAACTCCTTGCCTCCAGAAATGGACTGTGTATACATTTTGATAGACTGTCTATATATTTATATATAAACTATATTATATATATATTATTTATATATATATAAAATTTTGTAAAACAGGAGGTGGGCTTTTGGAAACTGATTAAGACATCAGAGTAGAGCTCACACAGAATCCTGATGGCTTTATAGGAAGAGAGAGACCAGAGGGGACACACACAGATGTAGACACACACACATACACACACAGACATGAGTTCACTGCCTCTCTGCATGTGTTGCTTTGCATTGCTTGAGTAATCTACCAGCAAGAAAGCCATCACCAAATGTGGATATAACAACAAGCCAAAATAGACCTCTTAAAAGTTCTCTATTCTGTGTTACTGTGTTATTAGCAACAGAAAACAGACTACTACACCATTCCTTTACATTATCTTATTTATAAGACACTAAGTTTAAGTATTTCCTTTTTATACTTTGAGAATTATATTAGCAGCTTAAATTTTCTTTTACTTTTTTTTTTTTTTTTCCCCAGAGCTGGGGTTCGAACTCAGAGCCTTATGGTTTTGCGAGGCAGGCACTCTAACCGCTGAGCTAAATCCCCAGCCCCAGCAGCTTAAATTTTCTTTCACTGTCAAACACGATTTAGAAACTCAAAACTACAAAGAATTCAACAGTTCATGTATATATTTACATACACTTGAATTTACATATACTAAATATATGCTAAATATATACCGTATACACAGTATATGCTTATTGCTTTTCAGTCTTTCTGCCTGGTTTTCCAGCATTACCTCTCTTACCTTTTTTTCTATTTAGAAATTTTCCTATCTATTCTTTTAGATTAGCTTTGCCTTGGCAAATTCGATTAGTTTTTCTTCATCTGAGTGTGTTTGGTTTTCCCATTATTACTGAAGGCTATTTTCTCTGACAACAGAACTCTTGGTCAACATTTCGTTGAAGAAAAAATGTGTCACTTCCCCCTTGCATCCATACTTCCTGATTAATAGTCTCTGTGACATCCGTGTCACCTGAGTTTTGACATCTTTTGAATGCCTTTTCTGTTCAAGTTGAGATTTCAAAGTTTATTTTGTTCTGGTGGTCATGGGCTTTGTTTTTTTCCTTGTCTAGTTTAGGAGAAATGGGAAGCTATGACCTAGATAATCCCAAGTGGGGACAGAATGCAGCAGCTCCATCCGATCTCTGTTAATACCTACTGATAGTAAAAGTTCTTATTTTGCTCAGGTATCTTAAGAGGCTGTCTGAGCACAGCGAGGAGGAGTTTCCTCAACTCTGTACGGGAGTGCAACTTCAGGCGCCCTGTATGGTCAGGGACGCGGGAGGGCTTCTTGTGCCTCATTATTGATGAGTACGTACGAAAGGCCAAGGTCCAACGGTGCTGGACTGGAAACCATGTCAGGGGTGCCCGGGAAGTGACCGATACTCCCATTAGAATGCGGTGCGTTTGGATTCCGCAGGTTCTCAAGGGTGGAGCCTGGACGGAATTTCCCCCTGCGGTACTTTTTGGCATACAGGGCAATTCTCAAAGATTTCTTTCTTGCCAGCTGTTCCTGTCCTAGTGCGATGTCATGCCAGAGCAAACCTTGAGAGAACTTTGTTTTTGTTTTTCCTAAGCCCGTTGGCATTTCCAGGTTGCCAGCCCCTGCGGGACACTGTTGGGAGGTATATAAGAAAAAGAAAGCCCGAGAAGCGCATCTTTCCCTGACTTCCAGAACCGCACTCTGTCCACCTCCTCTTTGCTGCCTTTCACTTTCTGCTTGTGTTTAACATAAAGTTCCGGAGTTTGTGTTTATACAATGAGAGTAGGGCAGGGAGAAGATGAGACACGCCGCCTCTCCAGACATTCTGGTCCTGTTGGAACATTTTAAATAGAGGAATGATATATTTTGACTTCAGATTTGCAGACATAAAGGTACAGGAGTTGATTAGGCAAGAAATAATGATATTCAGAATTCAGATACTGGCTGAGCCATTGGAATAGGCAAAACAGACACAAAATTGGGGAGATTTTTATTCATAACCAATCATCAGACAGAAAACCTTTGAATGCTTAAGATTTACAATATTCATGATGATACCAGGAGCTTATTTCCTTATAAATTAAGGATTCTGTGATTTTGAAGATTTTGTTTCCCTTTAGTAGAGTCTAATTAATGTTCTAATATATAAAACAAGGACCACAATATAAAACATAGCAAACTGTAAGGAGAAAATATGCTTTAATCAATTGCAATAGGTTTCAGGGCAGAATCAAAATAATATATTTATAGTAACTACACATTTTAGTGTATTCAGGATTATTTATGAAGGACTTAAGAGTAAGGTGATATAGTAAGAAACATTGGTAATTCCATAGTTCTGCATTTCCCCTCTAGGAAAACATTAAAGAAAAACATGTAAAAGTTTTAAACGGTAAAACGATTATTTATTTTCTCTTAAAATATATAAAGGAACATAACATGAAAAGAAGAAAAATTTTTAAATCAAATGACTAAATGACAAATATGTGAAATTCATATCTTCGTATGCATATATGTGCATATACACCTACACACACATATTTCAATATATTTCCCTAAATCTAACTCTTTGATGTTCCATATTGAAACCATACACACAGATACACACACATTATAAAATAAATACCCAAATACATTTTTCTTATTAATAACGCAAATTTATAATTTTGGTTTATTAACAGCAATATTTGGCTTTTTTATTCAGAAAAATGTGTTCAGGCTCTACTGTGTTCTTAAATTAAATATGTATTTAAATATCTGAGTTCCAAAGGCAGGGTATTCTTTCTTTATTCTACGTCATTAACCTGTCAAAGTATTTTTGGTTTTAGAATCCCAAATGCTGTCTATATTTTAGGAAATTGTTCATAATCTTGCTTTGGATAGGAAAGAAGAACAATAGTTTCAACTCTAGAAAAAAAAATGTTCTTTAGCAAGTCTGAACTTAAAGCCTTTTACATGAATAAGAAAATCTCAAATCTATGTTAACACTTCTGATGAAAATGCACCTTATTTTTATTATATATGTGGCATTTAATTTTTGACAAGTTTTTACAGGTCCTAACTGTCTTTACAAAATTTCACAATGAAAATTTTCAATATATGCTTGCCTCGCAAGCACAAGGCCCTGAGTTTGATCCCTAGCACCAACCCCCCCCAAAAAAAAACCCAAAAAGTTCAGTAATATTCATATACACCATTTGATTATATGAAATGTGATAAAATACACTGAGGATGTTTGAAATTTTTTAGCAATGTTGTACAGTAAAAAACACATTTCCATTAATCCCTTCAAAATGCCTCTGCTTGCTTTGAACACACTTATCCAAACATTCTCATCACTTTCCAAGCAATTCCGAAAGCCCCTATCATGAGTTTCTTTAACTGTGCAGTCTTATTTGCCTCAGTATCCTGAACTGATTTCAAACATTGATTTTCGTGGCCATTTTAACTTTGGGTAAGAGTCAGGCGCAGCACGGTGTCAGGTGTGATGAGGAAGGCGGAAGAGGATGCACTGGAGTGTGTCTAAGAGCCTGCCCTTCAATCGGATGGCTCTCAAGAGCAGCACCCAAAAGACCCTCATCAGAAAGGACGTCCAGAACTGCTTCGGAAAGTGACAAGACCGATGGGATAAGTGTGTTTGTGGGGAGGGAAGTATTTTGAGGGGAATTAAAAACAATGTATCTTTACCATACTACATTTTAAAAATTTTAATGAATCACCTTATATTCTGGTTAGTTCTTGTGTATGCTTCATTCCCATAAACATTATTTCATTTTAAAACAACGTTGATCATGATTGTGGTTCTAAAACAATGTTAATAGCAAATATTTACTAACAACCCTAAATGGGGCATTTTACCAAAATTTTCAAGTATACAAACTCCCTGACAATATATCATGTCTGAGTAGTGGCTCAAAATCACAGCAAGCAAGGAGAAAAGAAACATTCAAACCCATACTATCTCTGAAATGCCTGTACTTAATCTGTTGTACTATTTTGAATTTGGATGTGTTTATATATTCTTTTAAATTTTTTGTGGTTGTAGGCAGAGTAAAATAATGTTGGACAAGTCATCAAACGATTGTACCAGTGTGAAGTGTTTCATATATTCGAATATTTCTATAATATAGAAAAGGTCATACTTTAGTTATTGTTAAATAATCAACAATTTAGCTAACATTCTGACAAAACAGAATCTGTTATTCCAAGCATAGGTTAAGTAATGTGCTGTTTAAGTTGAGGAAATCATTTGTCTATAATATATTTAATAAAGTCAGTTAGGATCTTTATAGATTTTTTTATTGAAACTGTAGAGTCCATTAGTTGCTACTTTACACTATTAAATTCCTTGTGAAAATTAAATTCTAAATTGAAACCATACTCCTAATGAGGCATAATAATTACTATTTCAAAAATATTGTTTAGCACACAGTAGGTTTTCTATGCTGAATTTTTACTGTTTGAGAATTAAATCCAGGAAAATATTCATACAACGAATGTGCTGTATGCAGAATACAATCAGGCTTAGCGATAGTGCCTGTAACTTTATTCAACTGACTTTTCATTTTTGATCTGGGCACACATACATAAAATTTATCAACAGTAGACGATCTATACAAATGTGCAATTAAATGTTCAAGGAAAGAGAAAACAAGTTGTATGTTTAAGGAGATCTCATATATAATCTCAAATCTTGTTTCTTCTTTACCTATAGCTGATTTTAATGATTTTAAAAGTATACTGGTTGTTTTCACGTGATGAAAGCAAACAAACGAACGAAGATTGGCAGATGTAATTAAGCACTCTGATTGGCTTTTTGAATTAATTAAAAGTATTCTAGGAATGCTTGCCTCAAGCAGGTGAGCCCTTAAAGGGAAGGAATAGAGTCTTCATGGAGTTCACATGTTCTCCTGTTCTTGAAAATGTAAGATGCTATGTAAAAGTGTCTGTGCAGGGAGGAGATAAAATTGCAAGGACTTGAGTGAGACCCTTAGGAGCTGAGACTCATTCCCAGGCAAGAGCTAGCAAGAAAATGGGATCTCAATCATGCAGCCACAAGGAACTAAATTCTGCTAACAGCCATTTGAGTATGAAAGAAGACCCTGAGCATTAGGTGCCATGGCAACCACTGTGATTACATTGTTCTGAGACCCTAAGCAGAGTAGCCAATGAAACCAGGCCCAGACTCCTGATTCACAGAGACTGGGAAATAATACACAGGTGGCTTTTTATACTATTTACGTTTTGGCGATTTTCTATGTAGCCATAGATAACTAACACAGACTAACCCTTATTAGCCCGCAATCCCTACTTACAAAACCTACCATGGCTCCATCTACTATCTTTACTGCACAATTCTTCCATTACATTTCTCGATTCATTCAAGTCATACATCTCATTTTTCCAAAAATAATCAAAATATTTCTTCGTGAGTACATTTCATACACAAATGCCCTGTGTATTTCCATCTGTCAGAAGAGCATTCTCTCTATCTAGACACATGCATATTTGAATAAATCAACTTCTACTTTTCAATTTCAAACAGGTTTAACATATTGATATAACACACAGTGAGAAAATTTAATTGTGAAAATTTAAATTAACACCAGAGCTGAAAAAATTAAATATTTTATAACTCAGATGACTGTCAAATTTACAACATACATTAATTAATGCATTACCTACAAAATTGGAGAAATATGCAACCTAATGTAAACATATCTACCTGAGGAAAGAAAGAATTCTTGATGAGTTTTAATTTGTTGTGTTCTATAAATGAGATACAATTTTTTTTATTAAAAAGCAAAATACATGCTATCTCCAATATTCATCTTATTTGCTTTAAAGCTTATCCGGCCAATACGATATAGATGTATTAACCACACAGTTATTGATTTCATTTGAAACCCACCTGTCAATGTGCTCCCTCAGATACCTAGATTGTAACTTTATTTATTTATTTGGTGCCAGGTATTGAACTCAGGGCCTTGTGCTTGCTAGGCGAGCAATCTAACCACTGAGCTAAATCCTCATCCTAGATTGTAACTTCTACTGTCCACAAAAAGCTGACAATGTCTCAGTGTTTTTTGTTGTTGTTGTTGTTGTTGTTTTTTTTTTGTTTTTCCTCTGAAATAGTTAACTTCTGATTTAACTTATTTATCTGTAAGGATAAATAATTCCTAAGAATAAATCTATAACATAAACTTCATCTATTTTTTTCATTTTTTCGCATTGTGGGAAATTATAACAATTCAAATGAAGTAGCTCTTCTCCATATGCTTTTATTCTCTTCTCCATAGATACAGAAAGCAGCGTGATTTCCTACTCCCCATATTTAGCTGATGTCTTTTCAAATTCCTGAGACAATTTATTCATTCTCTATAACTTGGTTGATCTGTTTTGTCCATTGATCTTGCATATCTTACACCAAAACTGAAAGGTAGACTTGAACTTCTGGTACAAATATTTGTCTCTTACCTTACGATATTGCCAAGGATGGAAGGGGTAGTCATCTCTCTGATTCCGAAGCCACTTTTCTGTCTCAATCCAGGTACCTCGTCACTATTTCTGGGTCTATCTTGTCAGCAACAACCAAATAAATTGCTTTTTCTTCCTTGACTTCCTCAGAGAGTATCCTACATTTCATTGCTTCTCAACACAACTTCTGAAGAGAAATTTAATAAAGAACAGCAGCAACATGGAGAAAAAAAAATTACGTTTCCCCCAAGTTGCTATTTTGAAGCTGCTGAAATGACTGAACATGAAAGCAAACTGAATGATTTTATTCTTTTGTGGGGCAATCATTTTAGCTAAATCAAGACTGTGTTTAAAACTGAAAAAAAAATAAAAAAAATTAAAAAATGAGGGTTATCATATTTACACAAAGTAAAATCCTGATCCTGTTAGATCTTTTATTTGCATCAGAGAAGTTTATACTCAATAAATAAAATCTGAAGGGACAGCAAACTATGATAAATTGTGCTTTCTCTATGCGAATGTTTAAGCTTTTTTTTTTTTTTAACTTAGGTTTACTTGCTTTGCACGCTGCTCTATAATCTTGCTCAAATAGATTTAGCCTCTATTTTAACTATTTTGGTGACAGCAAAATCAATGCAAACTGGCTTAAGCAACAAAGGAATTTACTGACTCATGTAAGCACAACCCTAAACGATGGCTCTGGCTTCTGGTTTCTATCTCCTTTCCTCTGGGCCTGTGTGTCCCGGCAAGCTATGCGGAGACCTAGATGCGCGCTTTTCAAAGGCCGCTGCAGTTAGAGGCCTTTTCTTGAAGTAGTCTGAAAAAGCCTTGAGAATTATTTTGATTAGATTAGTTTAGATTATGTGTCTACCTGAAATAAATCAGATGGCCAGGAAATGTTATTCCAAGATGAGTTTAGGCCTCCATTACCTGCCTCACGTGCATTCCTGCAGGGGCGCTTCAATCTCAGGCCATATCGACTAAGACCAGGGCAGCATGGGTGTCAAATGAAAAACAGCCCACCGCCGGAAGGAAGAGAAATGAATCTGAGGGAAGCAAATAATAACTGTCCGGGAAGAATGATTTTCGTGAAAGTTCTATTTCAGAAGGATCTACTGATTTCTGGAAATTCCAAGCTTTATAGCAGACGTTAAGAACCAGATTCATTCAAATTGAGGCTTTTTGCTGTTTAACTGCATTCTTTTTCCTTCCTCTCTGCAATAGCTTTTTACCTCTTTGACTGTTCGCCACCATCCGCAGGTGTTTAGCTGTGGGGTCTAATAAGCAGGGTTCAGAGACCCAACAGCTTGATGACAACCTTTCTCCCTTGTCCCACTGACAAAGGTGGATTCAATTTTTGCTGGTAAATGTTTCAAGAACCCAGATGAAATGCCTAAATCAGTCCAATGAATAGCTAAATGTAATTTTCAGTCTGTACAGACTTTACTTAATGCTTAGATTTTCTCAGAAAGACTCCAGAACTACAGTTTTTCTAGAATTTCTTTGTCAAATCATTCACAGAGCCTGAAAAACCGAACTGCGATGATGAAGTCGCATAATGGCCTTCAATCCCATAGCCATTTGCTTCCACTTGTGCATTTAAATTTGTAGCAGGAATCTAAATGTTTAGCTTAATTGCCCTACTATGAAATACAGAGATTTATGAAAGGACGCTAACAGCCTGTCCCCGTGCCATCATTGAAAAGGCTCACTGGGTATTCAATAATAGGAAGGGAATAAAGCATAAGTATAAAGAGGCAAAAATTACATTTAAATCAACATGGCAAAAGGTTTCCATGGTACAAAGAAAAATTAAATCAAGCAGTGGGGTTTTTTTCAATTCAGACCTTTAAGAAAATGAGCAAGATGTAATGTTCTGTATTTGTCAGACAAGTGACACAGTTAATAAGTGCTAATTGCACAGGATTGGCCTCAGTTGTGTCAGTTAATTAAAACCTATTCTAATATGCACTGACCAAACCTTCCTATGTAGTGGGCAGGCAGAAAAATGACAGGCACATACAGTGGGTCTCTCTCTTACTAGGAAAAAGAAATCAATACTGATTTAGTTGTAGCCGAATTGAGCCGTTTTGTCTGCAGTCTTTTTATCTGCAAGGCCCCCTGGCCATCAGTGTGGGAAAACATTCATGGAATGAATGGATTTAGCAAGAGTAATCATCATCACCGTGAAGTGCTTATCAGAAATGAAGACAAAATGCAATTAGGCTAGATTTACAGTTGGACCAATAATTACCACTCAAATGTTTCAGCTGAATGGAAAATACATGATTCCAAACCATGACATTTGTGTTCGATTGCTTTCTCCTCCTTTCTCTTGTGATCTCTAACCCTCCTCCATTTTCTTTTCATTTTTTTCCTCATTTATAAAATATGTCAGTCATGATGTAGCACAGCTGAATAATTGTCATAGAGTCAAATGCTTGCAGATGGCTAATGGAAACAGAAAATTAAATGAACAGCAGTAAAGAAACTCATACAAAATTAAAGAACACTATTGCGAATTTAAAGGGTCATTTGGTTTCATCAAAAATCAAATAATATGAATATGTTATCCTCTGCATGAAAGAGACTATGTTAAATTGTTTTGAGAGCTGAAAAATGAGCAATCAATGATGTGCTAATGAAATTTGTGGAAAAATCATGCACTAGTGAAATATACCATAAATTGTCATTTAGTCTCTGCAGAAGATGGCCCACTTTGGGGGAACAGTGTTTTTCATTTTTTCTTTTGTTTTTGTTTTTATTTGTTATTTTTACTTGAGCTTATAGTTTACTTAAATTATTGAACTGGTGATAGAACGTGAAACCAGATTGTTACTATAAAAGAAGGAAAGATTAAACTAAGCAGACTTCTCACAGAGCTGCAGAATAAATAAACTTCTCTTCCAAAGTAACTTGTTAAAATCCTTTTCTCATATGACAGAAACCTAACAATTCATAACAAATTCATGATATGTCTGAAGAATAGATCAATGGGCCCACAGACCTGCAAGGAATAGAGCGGTTTAGGCCAACTAAGCTCTCATCTGACTGGCATTTTTGAAACATATAATTGATAAAACTTTTGTGAAAAGAAAATCTGACTTTCTAGGGTAGCACTAGATATGGTGTTGTATGGTGTCATTCAGAAGTGGATTTCATTACAGATTCTTAAAAATAGATCAAGATTAGAAGGTATTATATTCTGTATTCATTCCTTTTTATTTTTCATTATGCTCTGCATTCTCTGGGAAACTTGGAAGTCAAAATGAAATGTCTTTTGTCCATCATAGAAATGATTTTCTTCTTTGAGGTCTTTCATATCAAAGGGAAAGAAAAGTAAAGACATGTAATTGAGTCTTCAATGAAAATAACTCAGACATTGGTGACATTGCCATGGATGACTATCTAATAGCTTCATGTTTTTAATGACTAACAAAATCTTAGAGGGTGTTTGAAAGTGAGTCAGTTTTTCACATTGGAAAGCAAGGCTGTAAAATTAATATTCCTGAAAGAAAAGGTTTAGAAAGGTTAGATTAGAACTTTTTTGATAAGTCCCTTAAGATGAATCACAGCCTTTTCAAATGCAAAATCAAATGCACCTAATCTTGCTTTAACAAGAAGAAAAATATTACAAACACACATTTTTTTCTTTTCAATGATCCTCCACGAATTAAGCCATTAAACAGATCTTTGACATTTTTCCCCACTCAAATTCTGAGTTGTCAGTGGCTTGTGTATGACACTGATGCAAAGGGGAAAATGTTGATCCAACTTGTATTTGGCTAACTATAAAGTCCTGTATTTTAAATCATACCCAGAAAAAGTGTAGGTGTTTATTATTTCAAAGTACAGTAAAATGCAAAAAACAAATTTAATTCAATAATTTGAATAGCTTGTAATTTATAATGAAATGTTAATTTTCTTAATTTTAGGTAGCTTTCTATATATTTTTCAAATATTACTTGAATTTAAAATGTTTTTCCATCTTGCCAACTAAAATACTTTATTTTTGGGGGTGGTGCTGGGGCTGGAACTCAGGGCCTTGGGCTTACTAGGCAAGCGTTCTATCACTGAGCTAAATTCCCAACTCTAAAACACTTTAATATACTCACTTTTATATTAGAAAAATTTAGTTGCCATTTGAAATCTAAACATATTAATATTGGAGACATATTTTCTGTGTAATATCTAACGCCAGTGTTCTACAGATTCATCGCTATAAGCAAATGTTTATAGAAAAATACTGTAGAATTCATCATTATTCCCACTAAATATCATTCATTATCCGTAAGTTTTTCTAATTATAATTAAAAGAAATTTACTCTTCCTAAAGGAAACAGGTTTATTTTGGAGTACTAAGTTGTAATTTCCATAAATATCCAGGCCCTACAATATTCTGTACTTAATAGTTCTGTTTAGTACAAAGTACAATTGCATTTCACTCTGATTCAGGTCAGTGTATAGTGTGCCTTAAACATTATGTCTCGATGCAAATATCTCCTTCTGATGAATACATTTCCTTCACTTAAGACATATCTGCAAATTTGAGACATATCTATGATACATTTAGAACATCCTTCAGGATTCGGGCTGGTGCTGGATGTCAAGGCAAGTATTTCCTCAGCAGTTTGATACCGTGTTATTGACACCACGAAATAAGTGCCAAAATACACACTGCCTTTTCAGGAGTTATCAAGGTCTTAAAAAGATGCAAAAAGACTATGGCTTGTGGTGTGCTACCTTGTCTGGGAATGATTTCAGGACTAGAACATCCTCTGCCCCCAAAGCCAGGGGTTCTTGTCAGTGACAGCTCACAGCCGAGCCTTCGGTCTGGCATCATCTTGCACCTGAAGGAGCTGCCCCAGCCAGGGAATATATCAGCCCTCACCTCCATCTGCACTCAGAGACTGTTGGGGTGGGAGGAGGCAACGCTCTTGCCTCAGTTTAGACTTCGCTGGAAGAACACATTCTTGGCAATGTTTTCAATGTGATCAAATGAAGCCGTATTTTGCCCCAGTAATTTGCCCAGTACTGGTTCACTTCTCATGGGGGCGACTTCCGAGCACAATCCCCAATAAATTTTCACATACTAATTTTAGTCGCAGAGTACGGTTCCTAATAAAGCAAGACATTTTAATTTAAACTCAAACTGTAGGCAGCTTTTGAATAAGTAGAGAGGTGGAGAGAAACTGTCGTAACCTCTTGTGTCCTGGATTAACACACACACAGATTAAAAAAGTGGAAGTGGCTTGTTAGGTTTGTCAGAAGGTAAAGAGACTGACCTGACCATCTGAGGAATTATCTGGGAATTATTTGAAATGAGAATGGAGAAGATGTCAGGAAGTAGAATATGAAAGGCATTACAAGCCATGTGAAAGATTTGGATTTTTCAAGTAGGTATTTGTGACTCACTCTAAGTCTCCAATACAAATGCAGCATGGAAAGAAGCTTGAAAAAGCAAGGGTATGCTCTGTGGAATAGAGTCCGAAATAACTCCACAATCTCTGTTTTAGGAAGACCTGAAAAGCTAACAGCAAAGGTCAATAAATTTCTCTCTTTATAGTCTCATACTCTCTCTCTGTCTCTCTGTTTCTCTCTCTGTGTTTTCTCTCTCTCTGTCTTTCTCTCTCTGTGTGTCTCTCTCTCTGTCTCTCATGAATTGAATCCCATATATACTTTCTGAGTCAATGCTGGTAAGGTATAAATAGTCCTTTTTGAAAGTTTGGTGTTATGAATTGTTTTGTCATAACTCTCATCAAAGTGATGAATTATCCACTACACACTTATTTCCATTACTTATTTCATATTCCTATCTTGTGGAGATTATAGTTAAAATACTAGATACATGGAAGCGTAGCTAGAGAAAGAATAAATTTAATCAAAGGATTTGGATAATGATACATAAACAGAATGGTCCGCTTCTAGCAAAATTTTGAGGTTTCTTTCTGTTGTTGTTGTTTTTAAATTCAACCTGAGCTCTATGCTCAATTTATCTCCGCAGCAAATAAGAATGACAAACACTCAACAAATAATGATTTGATTACTTCTTTTCCCTACATCAAGTAAGACACTAGGTGCTCACCTCCCATCATGCTCCTCAGGGAACTCTTTCAATATTTTTCTTTCCCACTAGGAGCAGTCTGAGATTGTTGTTGATATGATAAAACCCATCATCTTCCAGTGGTTTAGTAAATGGATCAGCAGAGTATCTGACAGCCAAAGAGAAATCCCAGAAAGAATTTCTGATAGTCTCAGCATTACCCTCAAGTAGGTTTTGCATTTGTATTCTTCATTTGTATTTCAAAATTGGGAACATGTCTTTCAGATTACCTTGCAAATATTTCTTTATGCACAGATAAAAAGAACTGAGAAGGGGAATTGGATTTCAAAGGTAATTTTTTCTTTCGAACAAAGCTGAAGCCACATGAACAGTATTCAGATTGTACTTTGCTGGTTTTAGCTTACGTTCCCCATCCTAGAAAATATGCACTATTATATGCACTAATAGTGCATATTATTGGTATCAGCTCCTGCAAATGTTTGGTGCTATTGAAAAGTAATCAGTCAAATTCATTGTTTTAATGGATTCATTGTTTCACTGTAATAGTATTTGAATTTAAGAGATTCCTCTTCATTTTAGTTTATCCTCTTAAATAATTCAATACAGTTCCAAAATTTAAATTCCTTCAAGATGAAAGAAAAGAGAAAGAAGGAAAAGAAAATACTTACTTCAGTCTTCCATAGATTGAAGAGATGAAATTTACACCTTTTTAACTCATTCTAAATGTCAGCCATTTTCTCCAGTTTTCCAGACATTCTGCTTTTCATTAGTATAGAAAGCTCTTATCTTGATTAAATCCCTTATTTAAAAAAGTGAGCAAACATTTTTTCAGAGATTTAAAAGAATATTTCATTTTGCTACAGTTACTGACTTTAATAAACATTGTCAAATATTAACGATGTATCAACTTACATAGTATAATTTAGCACTTTAATACTAAACACTATTGTACACTATTCCTATTTCTCTTAAAATAATATATTTTTATTTTCTTTTGTGATAGTCGGATGGAATTACATCTAAGTGTTGATCTCCTATGTAAATTTTCTTTATACAGTTGTACAAATTATCTTATAAAAAGTCATACTATGATATCACCTATGATATGAAAATTATTCATGTAATTCTTATACTAGCTTAAGGAAGGTAAACCACAGCAGTGCCTCCAAGACAGATAGAGGTAAGGAACAGACAGCATTAGAGGACCCTTAAAGCTACTGGCAACTAAGGTGGCGGACAAGATTGACTCCTAGTACAAAGGAGATAAGGTTTATCAAATGGAAAACGTGGCAACGATTTTCTTCAATCTGGGTCTTGATTACACTACTAATGTTTATTTTCTCATTACAAAGACAGTATCTCTTTTATTTGTGATTAGGCTAAATATTTTGATTCAACTGAAATGTCAGTAGATAATCCCAGGGAGGCTAATTTTATTGGATAATTTTTAAGATATAGATCAAATAAATTATAAGCCTGTTTCTTGGTACTACAGTAGCACATGACAGTTAAATTATAAGTATAAAATTAGTGACCATGAAAATTATCATTCATAGAGTGTATTCTATGCTTAAGGTAAAATTGAAGCATATTTTTCCACTATATCAATTCATTCACCTCACTTAATATAATTTCAATTAGCTTTCCATGTTTTGAAATTTTTAGTGTGGTCTAAAATTATTTTCTTAGATTTATTTTTATTTGAGTTATGTAATTTAGAAAAGGAAATATTTTCAAAACCACGATCAACTTTCCTAATTAATTTGAACAATGACTTTGTAGAAGACTCTGTACAGTACTTGATATGTGGGTTACAGAAAGTCTCATCTTTAGCTATTAATGATTCTACTGATAAGTAACTGAAGAATTTATGGAAAATTAGAGAATATTTACAGACCATTTACAGACCAGAATATAAAAATAAGTTTACCATCAAGGTAGGTGGTACTTTAGAAGTTTTTTTTTTTTTAATATTTTTTAAACATTGGGAGCATATAACCTGTAATCATTAATAATAATATCTCTAGGAAGATGTAATACAAAACAAATTTCCTTAAGCTTTTTTTTTTTTTGAAGGGTGGCATTCGAGGAGTTAGTAAAGATGGGAGAAACAGAATAATCCATAAGTGTCAGAAAACATATCCTATTAGCTCAAGACTAAGAGCAGAAAAATTATATGCAAAAAGGTACTACAAAAAATTACGTATTTACTTCTATCAACTTCATCTGAGGACACAGGCAAGGGCAACATGTAACATACATGCCCAAAGGGGAAGAACAGTAAGACTGACATTCAGACTGCATCTTTCTAAGGAGTCTTAGACCCCCATCGTTAAATTCAGTCATTCTGGTATCTCAAAACAAAACTCACTCTTTTTCCACCTCTATTCAAGACAAGTGATGCATGGCCACCACATTCAAAAAGTGTTTCTAGTTCAACATTATTTTAGTGTAGATACAATGACCATCTAAATAATATAGAGTCTGGAATTACACAATTAAAAACAACACCAGAGCACAACTAGCAAGAGTCTCAAAGGCAGGTGCCTGACTTCGTAAGGGAAAGAGATGGTGTCCACAAACTTACCTCCTTTTATGCCAGTCAGTGTTCCGCCACTCTAACAAATAGCAGAGATAGTCAACCTATAAGGGTAAAAGGTGGTTTTGGCTCACGGTTTTTGGAAGCTCAAGTACATAAGTTCGTCCTTTGATGAGGCAACATGTTATGATAGGAGCACGTGCTCAGAAAAGATACTCAGCTCATGGGCAGGGAGCAAAACAGAGAGGAGGACAGAACCCACGACCATCCTTCAAGCACACAGCCCCAGTGATGTCAGATTCTCCCACCAGCCTACCTCGTAAAGTGTCCGGTGCCTCTCAGTAGCACCTTTCTCCCCAACTCTTCAGCACACGAGCACTTGGAAGACATTTAAAATAGAAACTATAGCACCTCGTATAGTCACACTGATTTACTTACACATCTTAAACACTAGCCCCTTGTAGCTGATGCAGAGTATTAAACAAAATGAAACTTTTCACATAAAAATGTAGCTGTCAGAATGCAAGGGGTTAAGTCATTTTGCAGTAGTTTTTGTTACTCAAATGTTGGAGATTTCTTTTCTGAATATTTCTATAACTAGTTGTATTTGTTTAATGATACTAACAAGTTGTATGTAGATCTGTGGATCAGGTTTTTATCAGTAACAAGTTTACTAAAGCTTCAGCTTTAGATTTCTCTACACACTAATGTTGTAATAGGTTTATAAAATAAGCCTCAAAAATGCCTTAAGGGTACCTAAGTATTGTTTACTGGGAATGTAGTAAATGATAAAAATAAACTTGCTTAACTTTGGGCTAAATCCTAGGAAAATCCTATATTTGCTTTCTATCTTTAAGAAATTGAATCAACTGAAGCATAGTAGACTACTTCTTCAAAAACGCGATGTACTGAAGAACTGCAGTAGAAGATATTAAACAAAATATTTGAAAAAAATGAGCAAAATAAATTTCTTTAGTCTTGGACTTTTTTATATACTTGGAGTCAAGATTTACAAGTCTTTCTTCAATTTATGTTTTTCATAATTTCCCATGAGAAAGAAACTGACCAGCCTTCATTTGAGACAGAGAGAAAAATAGCTTTAATCTTGAATTAACTGCCTGGGAAAGTGAACACTGGCAGAGTATATTTGCTACGTGGGCTCAAGTGGTGCAAAAATGCTTTGAATTATTTTATTGCAAACACAGCCACAATCAACACTGTTGTCCTACACAGTAGAGGAAATTGCTACAGGAAGAGATTTATCTTAAGACTTTAAATCAATATCTGACTGCCTGAAATTGGTAGTGTATGCCTTTTTACAAAAGGAAAGGAAATTAGTTATGAATTATATGAAATGTAAAACTCATTTCCCCAAATTAACTCATTGTAACATTAATACATATCAATTTAAAATTCCCAGACGGCTAATTATATATGCACGATCTAACAACATGTATGAATTTATTTCTGAAAAAGGATAGAAAATATAACTTGTAAATAATTCTAGCCTTTACCATATCATTGATCACACATTTAATGACAGGCGCAAAAGTGGTCTTCCAGAACTTCTTCAGAAAGTGGCAAAATGGGATGTGTTAGAAGTGTAGGTGTGTGTGTGGTGGGGGCGGTATTTTGAAGGGGTTGTTGTCAATGTGCCTTTCACTGTGGTAAATGTTTTTAACTTAAACTTCAGCCATATATTTAATCTCTCCTTTTAGGTTTATGGTCCCCAGAAAACAGCAAAGACAAGGTGCTTTGCAAGATAGCAATTGGAGCAGAAATTTCCCAATTCTAGTTTCTGACTCTGCTAGATAGAGCAGCTGCATGAACAGGCAAATTCTTGTGTGTTGTTCTGAGTCTTCCCTCAGTTCTCATGTAACCTGGAAAACCTGAAACACTGTGTTCGATCTCTTTTGATATTAACTATTTAAAATGTTGTTATATACCAGACTAAAAAGAGCAATTTATCATTTTAAAATATAAAATAAAAGAGGAACATATGAGGAAAAGGAAGGATAAAAGCACTAAATCCAAGAGCAATGGAGTGCCAAGCGGTCCTCGGGAGACTGAGCAGCTCCTCCCTGTGGGTGTCATGTATTTTTCTAAAGAGTGTGACGGGTCATATCACACTGGGCAGCCTGGTGTGATAATAAGAATGGCCATGTGATATCCTGGAGGTCTGGATGCTTGTCTTCCCTTAACTGTTTCAAATGTTTATGAGGGCCAGGAAGTTGCTACAGGTCACAAAAGCAGAAGAGGAATGATGAGACAACAGACGTTATCCTGCTCTTTGTAAGGATATAGACTCAGTTCTGCCAGAACTAATCAATTTTTAAGGTAACACAAATCTGTTTTGTACTTGTATTTGAAATGCCAGCAATTATTGTCATATCAAATATTTTACCCACAATACATTTAGAATGATAAAAACTTCTTTTCCAGACCTTAAACTATTAACTATTTCACAACCTCAGCACATTCTTGTTACATATATACATATAGTATATACATATATATCATACACATAGTATACTAAGAAATCAATCAAGAAAGTTTATTACTATTCTCATCTCTTTATTACTTCTTAGAATAAAGAAAAATTTGACATAATGTTAGATATATGTGCTTTCCAGTCAGAAATATATGTAAACCCTTAGTATAGACAAACATACTATTTTATGAGCAAAATAAATGTCAAAAACACTGTAAGACAAGTTACAGATCTGCTCTGACATTACAGGTCAGAGTTATGTTCAAGTGTAAAACAAAGACTCAAAATTTTCCTGTAATTAGTTGCCTTACTGATAAAACAAAAAGTTCATCATATGTTTCCTTCAATATATATATCTTGGCAGTAATTAAATTAATTCAAGTAAAACTGTTAGAATATCTATTATTCACTGATATTAACAATTCAAAGATTTGAAATAATTGTAGATTTTTTTAAATGTGTTAGTTTCATTTCTATACCATTGGTGATACAAACAATAGCAAAAAACTGGCACTAAAATAAAAAAAAAATGAGGGATTGACTTCAATATGTATATACAATTTTAATTATGAAATATTTTACACTTTCATAAGCTTTTTAACCAAATTGGAAATTTTTCTGTTTTCTTTTTTCTGTTTACATTTCATCCCAAATGATACATGATGTGGAAATCAACTAAATCATCATTTCTTAATATTGTTTTCAAGTTAATGCATTTTAAAAACCTTTTTTTTTTTCATAATTTCTCTATTATCTTTGGAGACTTACTAAACAGAAATATTATGGTCATTTATTTATATGGGAAACACCTTTTACATTCACACATACATTCTGAGAGCGATGTACTGTCCGTATACACTGTATAAATATTTTGATCCTTTGAAGTTTGGAAATGCAGGCCTATAGTTTGTTGTTTGTTTATATGTTTGATTACTTTTATTTATTTCAGAAAAATATAATTGATTATCCAAAATTATACAAACTTTGATCTTATAGGCATATGTGTTTTCAATTTAAAGACCCTGCAGTGTTTAAAATGAAAATAAGAATTTATTCAGTGTATTAATAACTATTTTGAAGATCTGGAAGATCTGGAAGTCATTTAACAGGAATGTGATTTTTTTTTTTTCATTCTCTAGGGTGACTGTAATTCTTCTTTAAACTAGAAAAAAGAAAAGTCCTAGAGAGGACTCCTTCATTAACAGGAAACAGTAAAGAGAAAAAAAAAGGAAATTTAGCAAATAAATGTAAGACGATTCAGATGTTTGAGGGATTCAGATTATAAGGCACGCAAGAATGTGTGCGAATAAGGGAGTGGTTATGATGTACAACTTGTTAATTATTTTGAATTTTAAAGACATCTCCCTTTTCAAAACAAAATTTATGATGATTATATCATGTTGTTATGAGATCACCTTGGTGTAGATGTAGATGATGTATTGGAAGGAAAAATAAAAAGAATTTAAGATATTGCTATAAACAGCTCATATGCTTGTGTCTATAACTATAAACAGTGAATATGGGAAAACCAGACAGGAATATCTTTTCAGATGCTTCTTGTAATCAGCTTACGATGACATATTGAGGGTTGAAACAGGAAAAGTCAAAGCCAAGAACGGTTCATGTGTTTTTTTTGTTTGTTTGTTTGTTTTGTTTCGTTTTTTATTTGATCTACGGGTGAGTTTGTAAGGTCACCGGTCCACACATTTGTACGAGGAGGAATAGGCTCGAAGAACACAAAGAGCGTTAAGAAATAGATTTAGGAATGAGTTGGTTTGAAGATGGAATGCATGGGAAGCAGAGACTGGAGACTGGAGTTCAAGAGAGAGCAAGTATGATATTGAAGATGTAGATCTGAGTTATACCCCAAACCAGGGAAATCCATAGGATCACCTGAGCAATGCAAATTTACTGAAAATATAAGTACAAACATGAATGGAAAAAGATACACTATATCTGTTATCATTAAACTTTTTGACATCTGGGACCAGATTTGTGGAAGACAATTTTGCTACAGGGTGAAAGTAAGGAGTGGAGAGATGGGATGAAGAGGGTGATGGTTTCAAGGTGATTCAAAGGAGGGTACAACCCAGATCCCCCGCAGGCACATGCGCAGTTCACGGAGTTCACAGCAGGGGTTCATGTTTTATGAGAAGCTACTGCCATGGCTGTTCGGACTGGACTTAGCAGTGCAGAGTGGCTGTAAAGACAAGAGGAAGTTTCCGCATTAGCCTGCTGCTCCCTCCATGGTGTGCATCTCTACACTGACAGATTGGTCAGTCCATGGCCACAGGGCGGGGATCCTTGAATTGCAGGATTCATTTCTGTTATCCAAAATGCTTAAGATGGGAAAAGATTCAGATTTCATAGATTCTTTTAAATTTTGAAATTTTGCATTTACATATTGAGATCTCCTCATGCAAATGTTGTGATTATAACACACACATTGCATAGGATTTCAACGTATCATTCAAAAACTTATTAGTACTTTCACTCATATGTGTATTAATTTTCTAACATCTATTATTATGCTCCTCAAGAATCAGAGGAGTAATGAGAAATACAAAAATAACTAGACAAGGACAATACATCCAAATATTTAAAAACAATAATGTGATTTTATTTTTATAAAAATTCAGTTATAGAAATGAAACAAAAGCTTACTTGAAATATATAATAAAATATCTAATTAAGTATTTAATGAGAATGCGCATTATAGCAGGACCCTATTTGTAATATCACTAGTTCTACTTTTAGGTTGAAAATGTCAGTGGGATTATTTACTGCTTCTACAAAGGGTTCATTTAACTCACCTATACTAAGAACTTTGAGAAGTCTACTAAAACCTGAGTGATGTCATAGATTAGGAGTTATGTGCAAGAATGGAAATCAGAATATATAAAGGCCATAGGAAATTAAAGTCCGTTTCTCTAGAAAACTATGAGCAGTGAGAGTTTTGTGCAATTTGGAAGCATAGAATTTCATGGTTGCGACTGGTCATATTCTGTGAAAGAAGATAAGGCCCCTTTAAAAGTGTTTGACAAATCCTCAAGTGTTATTAAAACTATAAATCACCAACATAGTCCTAACATTTCTTTTAACCCAGCACAGGCCTTTCTCTTTCTCATAACTTTCTGGGTTATTTATCTTCACGGTGCACCAAAGACCATACATGAGTCTTGTGAGTCTGACCATGGGATGAGTCCATCCCCAAAAAATTCCTGCATCAATTGCAGTAATCTCAAAGGAAATTCAAATTTGGTCTTCTGTTTACTAAAAGAAAATTTGTATTGTAACAAATTCATTTAGGCGTATTTAAAACATTTAAACAAGGGGAAATAAATGCTTTGTTTGAAAGCAAACATTGCCTGTAATTCATTAAAACACTTAAATATTTGTAAAACACAATTACAACAGAAAGTACATATTTTGTCATATAGTGCGGCCTTATTTTAGACTATGGATTTCTTTCACGACAAAACTTCTAAAACAAAATACTTTGCATACCTCATAAATAAGGATTTAATCAAAATAGGAAAACAGGTACTTGTTCTAGGGTTCTGTAAAATTTGCTTCAATGTACAATATCTTGTTCTCTTTTCCTCTTCAGAACTCAGTTTGATGAAGCCTGGTTTTGTTTTGGTTTTGGGTTTGTTTGTTTATTTTCTTTACTATAAGCCTTCTTGGCTCACCTGCCAATTTTAAGTTCATTTTCTCTTGAGGTTCCGCTGTTGCCAGGAAAACTACATTGTGCGCAATCATTCTCCAAAATAAGTTCAGCCATTGCTTTATTTATTTTCATGGATTATGGATGCCAGCAGCTAACTTCTCTCATATTTGTCATTGAGAGCCTACATGCCCAAAGAGTCTAAGTGCCATGATGAACTGTGAAGGGCTCCTATCAAAACTCACCATCATGATTATTTTACAACTGCAAGTTTTACTAGCAATGAATTCTCAATTATGAATTCTTAAATAATTGAGCCATCGAGCCAAAAGAGAAGCCACAGAAAAGGACATTCTGTGGCTTTGTTCCAGCACTTATAAAAAAATGTTTACATGTACTCCATGATTGTATGTTCAGTATTAAAAACTGTTTACTGAGTCATGATTCTCAAGAAAATAAAATATATTTAAATATGTATATAATTTAAAACCAGATGAATAATAAAATTAACAGTTTGCTGGAAACTATATATATATATATATATATATATATATATATATATATTCCCAGATATTCTGATTTAAGAGAAATATTGGCAAACAAAACTTTGACTAATTGAAAGAACAATGAGTAAGACGGTGATTTGGAATCATATTGCATGAGATATGTTTCTAAGATGTGGGACATTTAGCCTGAAGTAAATTAGACCCAAGGAAATAGGTCTTTAAATATTTGAAGAATGACATCAAAGAAAGTGATAGAATTTATTTTGTATGTTGCCAAAGTTCATATGTACAAAATAAAGAAGGGAAGAATTGTGGAGATGATTTTAACTGCATATAGGAAATATAATCCTCAAACTCTTAGAAATAATTTCACAGAAATGTTTACATATGTTTGTAAACTACTAAATAACCATCATCATTCTAGATGTTAAAAATAAAATGTTGTGCCACTATGACAGTGTGCATGCTAGAGAAATTCTAGAGACTTTCTAGAGAAATTGTGTGCCTGGAAAAAAGCAGAATAGAAAACCCTCTGGACCAGTGGTGGTGGACCTGTGAAGCTGTGGCACACATGCCACTGCGGGCTGTTTGAATCACTGAAAATTCTAAGTTTCACCATGGCTGCTAGACAATAATTTTTATTTGTACTGTGTGGTTCGGTATTAAAGCAGCATCACCCCTACCGATGTTTAAGTCTCTTAAATTACAGAGGTGCTGGGAGCCATTTTCCCCATAACTCCCTTCCCTTTGTGGTTTTAGTTTAAGATCTGTCAAGAAGAAGAAATTGTTCCCTAGAGATAGAGACAGACTGGGAAGAATAAAGCTACTCACTCACTTCTTCGTGCTGAGCTTTGATTAGTCGTCTGCTTTGGTACTCCTGATATTATTTGTCAAAACTTCTTGGAGTGGAGACTTTCAGTAAAAATTCTCAGTAAAAAACTAAAATTGTGAGTGATACTTTCCCTGACCTTCACTCACACAGCCCTTTTGTGATTCCATGAGCATGTATTCTCCTGAATCAAACTATTTAGCACTTCTGGGTTACTGAAAATCTGGAATGAACTGTCTGTTCTGATGATATCTGAAGTCAGTAAAGGCCTCTCAGACATTGGGATGAAACAGTTATGGATCCTTTCTCCAATTCTCAACCTTGAAACAATTCTGAGGCTTGATCTCCTTGAAAGTGAGACAAGGGCCACTTAAGCAATGACATTAAAATACTGCCACAATCACACAGTATAGTATTCTTCCCACTCTTCCTCAAGGGACCCTGAAACCATTTGCCAGAGTAAATCGCTTTGGAGAAAGGAAAAAAATAAAAACTTTTACTGGACTTTTTGGCCCTGTCTCTGAACTGGTATTAATTCCTCAAAACCAGAAACTCTACTCTGTTCTAGCAGTAAGAGCACAGGGCTATTAGAAGAGAGATGTTAAATAGAAATTTTGCTCTGGTCCATCTCACATTGTGCCTGGTGCATCCTGTCACATATTCCACAGCTTATCTCCAGTTTTTAAACACACATCATAAACAGCTGAGTTTCACAACTGTCAGGATCCTCATATTAGTTTTTGATAAATGAAGTGAGGATGGTTGGGGTGGCAAAGGCAAGTACAGTTCTCTAGAACTCACTATGGAAAGGGTAAACCCAAAGCAAAATCACATTTTGGAAGACCTGGAAAGATTAGTTCAGCCATGAAAGAGCTGCAGCATACAGGGGTGGTGATTACATTCACATTCTCTCTCAAACTTCTATTTGGTCTAAGCAGAACAAATATTGAACTTTAAGAATGAAAGCATCTTTATGCAAGCGTCTTTCATTTATTCTTCTTTCATGTTATTGTAAATGTAATTTTTTTACAGGCATGAATTAATGCTATTTACGATACACACTATTCTTTTTTATCTTTATTAGTAAGTGTTTGAAGGACATAATGATTACATTCATTGTAGGGAGTTAGTAAATGTACCTAATGCATCTCAATTATTTTTGTTACTCGTCTGCTCCCCAACCCGTTCCTCTATTTCTTGTTAGATTTTACATTTTTCTCACATACTGAATTTTTCGTTTATAATATTTGGCATAGGTTTTTTAGTAGTATATGTTTGTGGTACATAATGGATACATTTATTGTGGGTAGTTGGTATATTTACATGACACCTCTTACTGTATTTTATTACCCTTCTCCTCCCCACCCTCATCTCTTTGTTCCTTTCCCATTTCAAAAGATTTATCACCTCTTTCTTACTAACTGTCTTTTACTTTGCTCTCTAGTTATACTTTGGGCTCCTCATATAAGAGAAACTATGTGATCTTTAACTTGTGTGTCTGGTTTATTTCACTTATCATTATAGGTTCAAGGTACATCCATTTTCCTATGAGTAACTCAAGTTTATCTTTCTTCATAGCAGAGTACTACTGCATTATGTATAAATGGTATATTTTCTTTTTCCATCTGTAAATTGATGGACACACGGGCTTCTCCCCAGATTCAATTATCATGAATCATGCTGCTATAAATACGGGTATGCATGTATCACTGTTATACGATGTCTTTAACATGGTATGCTTCTCTTAATCATAAAATGCCATGTAATTAACTTTAGAGTGGAGCTATGTCAACTCCCCACATCTACCAAAGTTTATTCCTTGGAAATATTGATCGTCTCTCCATTACCCATGGTGCATCCTGATCCTTTGTACTTACAATCTCGTGCTGGATGGGGCTAAGGATGAAAAAAGGAAACACCAGAGGAGCCTAGTGATGTTGATTAGCACCAGGGAGTGAGGAATGCATTTTCCCAACATCCGGGGCTGCATCCATCACCTCCGTTGAAGCTCTCACAGTCCTGTGGTTTGGCTTGTGTTGGGACACACACAACAGTGAAAGACAGCATTGTGCAGTGTGTACAGTGTGAAGCAGAAAAGAGGAATGATACTTCTGCTTCTTTCAATTGTGGGAGCAACTTTATCACACCTCTGTGCGATCTGCTTTATTCACTTACTGAGCAGTCTGCAAGGAGAAAGACAGCAGATCAATGTAAGTACTCGCTGCTTCGTGAAATCCTCATCATTCGGTCATATGATCTTGCAGACGAAAGATGCTTCAAATGTCTGCAGCTAATAAAAATACTGTACGTGATTTCTGACATTCATTCCTCAGTAGGAAAACTAGTATGTACCTTCTTAGCGTTTTGAAGAAATCTATGTATTCATCATTGCATAGCATTCACTTTCTGACAGTTGCCTCTAACACCAACAAATATAAAAGCACTGTACATCCTAAAATGCTCTTTACATCATTTGGCCCATAATTCCTAAATTAGGGCATGAAAGCGATGCACAGATATCTCGCTGGCCTAATCAAAATGAATTTAAGACAAGTTCAAAAGGCACAGACAACATACAGGTCTTAGTTAATTTCCGTGGCTGCCGCACAATACATGACACTCGCAACTTAGAAAGGAAATGTTTATTTTGTCTCACAGTTTGTAGAAGTTTCCATAGCCAGCTAGCTCCAAGGCAGATGGGCATGGCAGAGGGACATGGCACGGAGTAGCTCATGGCATGGCGCAAAGAAGAGGAGACCAGAGAGAGAGCGAGAGATCAGAGGCAGGGAGGAAGACAAACCCTTCCAGGACACACCCCTAGTGACTAGTGTCCTTTGGCCAGGCTCCAACACCCAACATCACATTTAGATAGAAATTCACTAGTGGAATAATCCCCTGATGAGTACCACACTCCATGATACAATCACCTCCCCAAAGCTCTACCTATAAGCATAGTCTAGATATAGACTATGACAACATTTGATAAGAAGAAAATTTCAGTGATACCATTTTTACTTTATTCGTAAAGCGCACTCCTCACATCTGGCCAGATGGGCAGGTGTATCTGAAAAACACATTAGTAAAGAATTGCGTAGGGTTTTATCATATGGCTTCACATTATATTTTGGTATTATTCAAAAGATCATGGATGAAGCATAATATAGAAGGAACACATTCCCGGTGAAGAGATTTAAAGCAATGCAACTGGTTACTCACTTTGGAAGAAACAGTAATATGCATCTACACTGATTCATGGGCACCTGATGCTGGTTTGGCTGATTGATCAGAGAGTTGAATGAGAATAATTATTTATTTTGTTTTTTTCTTTATTGGAAATTTGTATTTTTTTCAAAATTTTGCTTTATTTTTATTAATACATGTTTCCAACACATAATAAATATATTCATCATGGGAAATTGGCATATATATTTTTTATATGCCAATAATAATCACATCATGATTCTTTAATGTCCTCTTCCCTTCTCCTACATCCCACACACCCATGTACAGAGTCCAGAAAATAAAGACTATGTTTCCCAGAATCCCATGAAATTGGAGTTTCAGATAGGCAGCAAGTTGAGCCAGTTGAAAGCACTTAAGTGAGAATGGAAGGTACAAATAAGTCAAAGCCAACAACTTGCATCTTTAGTCCGTTTACTGCAGGCACAATAGAAGATCATTTTCATTTGAACCTCTATTGTATTGATAAAAGAAAGAAAGGAGCTACTCTAATATTCTTCTGATTGTAAATATTCCTAGTGATCACGAACATAGATATTTCTACAGGGGAAGAAAACTCATACAGTGAACTTGGAATGCATCTGGGCATTTGCAAGATGGGACAGTGTCACACACAGTGCCGACAAAACCAGGGCCTGAAACTTCGGCTGAAGTATCATTTGTCATAATTTGTCTAACAGAGTAATCATTTTAGAAAAGTTACATTAAACAAGGCCTCAGAGACCAAATGTTTTAAAATCAAAAGTCAATGCATTAATTCGAAGTAAAATATATAATTTGATACTTGCAATCATAGCCCATTTCTATAGGCAAAGTAAATCGGAAACTCAAAATAAAATCTGGATGTTGTTGCATATTAAGTAATCATAACAGGGATAAGTTGTTTAGTCTTTACAATTAGTTCCCTCAAGACATGAACGTTGTCTGTATCTTTTCTATTCTGATGAATCTGCTCTGTAGCCTACAGACTTACTCCCTTCAATCTCGTCACTTTTTGCTCTGGACTGTGATGTACACACAGTCCAGAGCTGGTCTTACTAGATTACTATCGTTTTACAACTCATGTGCAGATTATATTCCTTTTATAAAGCATCATATCTCCTGAGAGAATATATTTCATAAACATAACAAAATGAGACTATTTTAAACTCATGATTTTAAAGAAATCTCTGTGCTCAAAAGATCTCAAAGATTGCAGTCAATTTTCCCCAAATGGAATTTTATGTTCATTCTTGTAATAAGCTTGAAATATGTCAGCAAAATTCTAAGTGTTTAAGCAACATTTGTGAAATGCCTGAATATACTGGTGCATTTTTTTTTTACCAGATAAGTTACATTCTGACTCTTAGAACTACCATATTAATACACATTTGCCAAATTCTTTAAGAGTGTTTTAACTTCAGACTTTTGGATATTTTTCTCTATGTACTATATTAAAATGAAATTTTATTTTAGTAATACAAAAGCAATAAAATTAAAACAAATGGTGTACAAATTATTAAAAGTAGCATTTTATAGTTTTAAGACTAATTACATGTACATAAAATGCTTTGAAATCACTTACATTTACATACTCAAATCATGACTACTAAATGTTAAATAGACATTTAGTATGTCTATTAAAACATTTGATATCAATAATATAATGATTTTCCTGAAGTTCTAGAATGTATATTACATTCATAGCTTTGAAATAAACACAATTTGTAAATAAAATTAGAGCTTTTAGAGACTTTAAGAACTAAGTGGGTAAGAATGCTTGATTTTTTTCTATGTATTGAAAAATGGAAAACATTATGTGTATATTGAAATAAATATTACATTTCATTGTAACTAGAGCAATATGGATATATGTATAGTTTATTAAAGTTAAATTTTTCTCAATATTAATACTGATGCTTTTCTGGTGTCCTAAGTAAGTGTGATCTTAGTATTTCCAAGGGAGAATCTAGAATATGATATTGTTTTCATTAAATGATTCTTAATTTATCAAAAACTGACTACAGTGACTATGTCTCATTTTTCAGTTCTGTGAAATAGGAAATACTGTTACACCCTCTATTTCTTCCCACATCCTTGTATGGTTGCAGACTGTGTGCATGCTGGTGTGTGTTGGATTCTTTCTTTCTTGAATTCAAATGTTTGAATTCTCTCTTATCTTAATATTTGTTGAGCACTCTCTCATTTTCAAAGCTAGGTACCTAAGTCTTTTAAAATCCTTGTTTTCCTGAGGTAAGATTGGCGAGGCATGATGGGGGCAGTGTTTTATATTTAGTATATTTTTATATTGACTGTTTTTTACAGCTTACAGACACCCACTCCTAAATGTCATAAACTAACCAGATCACATTAACAGCCTACTATGATAATCAGTCCTAGTGTAGCATAGATTTCATCCTTAAAATTTGTTCGTTGTTTCTGTCAGATATGAAAAAATTTTCCCTACATTATCTAACACACTATTACCTAAATTCACATAATAATGCTGAGAGAAACACTTACACATTTTGCATACTTTACATGCAAAATTTCCTTCTAGGAAGATGTCCAAGAATTCCTAAGAAATGTCCAGTGAGTCATTTTTGTCCTCAAATGATTTTCTTGCCAAGAAATAAGATTTTTAAAATTCCTTGTATTAGAAATTCAAAACTATCAGATGAAACAGACTAAGTGATTAGGCTGGACTTCTGAGTTTATCACCTGTCATTCCAACTACCTTTTAACTGTGTAGATAAATACTCTAAGAATTAATTTATTAGAATTAGTGACAGTTCTAGTTGTTATATTAGGTTACACAGAAATTATACTGCCTCTAAGAAAATAATGTTTTTAGATATATCATGATTTGTTAGCCAATGTTATTATATAATTAACATTTTTCTTCAATAAGCAATCATGTTTTAGTTCAGTTTTTCACTATGGAAAATATCCTTTTTAATTAATAAACTTTAAAAGTGGTTTCTAGAGTCTCTTATCTCTCTATTTTCCATCTATGCATTTACTGAAAAGAAGTACGATATGTATAATGCAAATTAATTTCATACCACATTGGAGCTGTTAAGCCAGATATTCAAATTCTTTTCCAATTCAAAAGCATTCTAAAGCTTAAAGTTATTACTAGTAATGAGTAATTTAATTTTCTTAATTTAATTAAGCAGTATTTAATTCAGTTACACGAAGACATTCTAGCAGTCTTTGAAAATACATATGATGATAATATCTGTGGATTTAAGTAAAATATTGTGTTGCAAATATGCTTCATTATATTGTAGAATCACTGAACGATAATGGTTCTTGAGTCCTGAATGAAATTCTCTAAAAGATGATGATTAAAAACAAATCATACGACAGGCAATAAGAATAAAATTAACATAAAGTATGATTTTAGATTGAACTAGAAAATCTGGATGACACTTACAACGCACTGTGAAACAGTCCTACCAGAGCAGAAGAGAAGCATTTCCTTCCCACAGGAATAAATTAAAAGTCAGAAAAAAATTAAAACAAAACTTAAGGAAGTCAATGTTTCCCTGCTTTCTCCTAGTTTCTTCTCTATGAATTATGCATGTTGGCAACAGCACCATGTGAACGTGTCTATTAGGTTCCACTATGCAGTCTGCGTGTATTTTAAACACATATTATTGCCAAAGCTTATCCATATTCATAGGAAAAATCATAATGGCTTTTTATTCTTAAATAAAGATCACACGTCAAATTCCTCAGAGGCAAGGAACACCAGGGCTACTTACGAAGAGTGTCTTTGTGGTGGCCCTGGGGGCCCAGCCGTGGTTGCAGGCAGCCCCCACCACAGACACAGAGCTGCCGTTCCACTTCGCCTGCCACAGGCACTTCACTCCCGGAGACTTTGAGCACAAAAGTCCTGACATGCTCACTGCGCACAATCGCAACTTCACTGTGTGTTACACAAGCAGAGTCTGAATTCCAAAACTTTCCCACGTCTTTACTTACTTCCTATTCTTATTGATTTGGGGACTTTTTCCCTGCTCCCAGAACAATGATTGGTTTTTATCCTGCTTTTCCATTTACTAACTATATTTTTTTTATTATGCACAAAACTATTTATTCCTTCTTCATTCCCTACTAAACAAGTATTCTACTCATCAAATGTTATTTTTCATTTTTTCTTAGTTTTTTCTTATCCTATGTGTTTTTATTCTTCTTACAAGAAAAAATTTCATCTTATTTTCAAAATGGATTCACTAAAATATGTTTTTTGCTTACTGTGTTTTTTCGAAAGGTACTAACATTTATTTGCCTCAGGGACAGTGTAGAAGAGCCCAGGGCAGCGCAGTCTCTGGCATGAAGGGAGGAACTTAGAAACGCCAGAAAATTTAAGAAATACAATATTAAGGTGACTAATTGAAAATAGCAGCTACAAGATGAAAACAGGAAAATTCAATATTTCAGAGTTGGTAACAGAAACATGGGTGGGGAGTCCTCATGGAAAAATGAAAAACTAGGTCACATGTTCTGTCTTTGAGAAAAAAAAAGAATGATGACTGCGGAAGGGAACTGGCAGACATAAGAGAAATGTTTGAGGGAAACTAAAAGAAAATTTCCTAAGATGTTTTGTGTGATTTATAAAGGCAGAGACCAAAATCAATAAATGAAGGAAATATTCAAGGAATGGAAAGTGAATAAATTAGAGGGACAAAATTCATTTTTTCTGATGATTGAAAAATCTGGGTAAGAAAAAATTATTTATGGAAATACATCTCACTGGAGAGATTGTGACAGATTATAGAGTCCGTTTCGCTAAGATACATTCTAGGACTGTGATCTAAGCATAAAAGGGCTTTGTATTACAGAAAGTTTTGTAGATCATAGGCAAACAGAAAATAGAAATAGATTGCCCCGGCCTTAACACAGTATTGGGACTTTCCCACATTAAGAGAAAATAGCAGTAATACTGATACCAATATAGATTATAGGTCATCAACACTTGTGTGTTGGAAACAGAGTAACCACTCAAAATTACGCTTTTGTTCTACTGACACTATTTCGTTTCTTGAACCAAAACTATATGAGCACATCGACTCTTACTCCAACATCTGGCAATACAATTGCCACCAGGAATGAACGACAAGAGGAAAAGGATGAATCCCCTGCTGCTCAATGATGACACATTCTTTGTGCCTCACCTGGGGAGATACTAAGCAACTCACCACTCAGGCTGAAGGTGCTACAAAGCATGAGAATTCCCTTCGCTTCTGAAAACCTGTTTCTCACAATGATTGTGCAAGCCACTTAGCACTCCAAAATTGCAAAGGTAAAAAAGGCTCCTTATCTCTTTGAGTTTGCTGACATACATACCTCAAGTACATGTCACAGTTTACCAGGCTCATATCCTTACCCACCTCTCTTTCTTTCTTTCTTTCTTTCCTTTCTTTCTTTCTTTCTTTCTTTTTCTTTTTTTTTTTTTTTTTTTTTTTTTTTTTTTTTTTTTTTTTTTTTTTTTTTTTGGTTCGGGATCTACTCAGGGCCACCTATATTTGACATAGGTATGTGGAGAGATCCAGAACCACCTCTTTCTTCTAATGATACCTTTCATATAGGAAGAGCTTGCCTGCCACTTCCTGTTCCTTTAAGGGACTGTGGGAGGGATGGTGGCCACTGACTATTCCAATGGTAGGCACAACTTAACCCACATATCGCATTTCCCGGCAGAAGAATTGACATGAGGCATAGTGACCTATACCACCAATAGCATTTATTGTATTCCTTTCCAGCCCCAGTAGTATATAATCCACATTTTTATTGGCCTCAATAGGAGAGAGCGAGCCAGTCACCAAGTTATTATTAACACCACCAGAGGAGGAGGAGCACTTCCGTCTGGCAGACACCTTCCCAAGCTCAGTATTCACCTCTTCTCTAACCCCTGTGTGTCCACAGGAGATGGCTTAGGTTTGGGATGGACCTCATGTCCATCCACCGACTTTCCTGTTACCCCTCTCTCCTACAATTTAACTCTAGAAAATTGGGGACTTCACAATTAGTAGTGCTAAAATTTCACTCAACCTGGAATTATATAGTTCACTCTTTAATTATAGTGGCAACCACCTTTATGGAACCCCAGGATCACTGGACATTTATTGTGGCTGCTGGGGAACTTACCTTTGTCTTAAAATATCATTGTGGCATTTAGTTATCCCTATTTTCCCTTGTGTTTTCCCTTGTGTTGACGTGGGTTGCCAAAGACACTCCGACCATGGAATGATCAGCATCTCTCCCCCATACATTTTGGTCATTACTGAAGAGGAGCCTACATTTGGAGAATACAATTATTTTAACCACCATCATCGACCTTATAAAGGGCCTAATGTTACACTACCAGCTAATGCCACATAGGTCACTTCCTGCGTTAGTAACTTTACTGTTTCTAAATTAAATATTACTCACATTACAGTACTCAGACAGCGACCCAAAGCCCGGCTCCTTGCCAATCTGACAAGAGAATGGATGGGAAATTCTGCCCCTGAACAAATCACATCAGCACTTGAACATATCAGACAAAGACGTTGTCTTGGCCTTCTGATTATGGCTATAATTGCAGGCATAGTGTTAATTAGCACAGTGGCAACCACAGCAGTTACCTTGACCCATTCCATACGAACTACCCAAATCATGAACAGCTACTTTCGACATGTTAACTCTGAGTTGCTAACTCAGACTGACACTGACAGAGAGATCTTAGAGTGCCTTGTTGCTCTTGGGGCTTCTGTCAGGTGGCTCAGAGAGCACCAGCAGGTTCTCTGGACATGCAATAGACTTAGTTGTGATGCAGCATATCACTCCATGTGCATCACACCCATTCCATTGAACCTCTCTGATTACTGGGGTGAGGTCCAACTCATGTTTCTTGGTGCTTTTCACATGGATATCACTGGGGAAAGTACCAATCTCCAGGTTATACTGCAGACCCAGATTCACGAACTTCCAGTGGAAGCTCACAAGACCACTTTAGACCGTCTTAATGATATTGCCTACTGGCTCAACCCAAAAAATTGGTTCTCTGGCATTAACCACCATATCTGGATATCTACTGCTACAGGAATAATATTTCTGTTGTGTTTCCTTGTAGTCCTAAAAGCTCCCTGTATGCCTTTTCAATGAACATTTCATGCCAATGCCATGATGACTTTCCCGCATCAAGCCCAATAGCTGTCTACACTACATTCCTCATTTTGTTCCAAGTCCTTAGAATTTAGAACGAAAGGGTGGGGGGGAGCATGTGGAGACTTGGCTGGAGAAATGAATGATTAAAGTCATGAAGGGTCCTGCAGGGCCAAAGCAGGCTGGCCCTGGAATGTATGGCTAAAGATTAGAGAAGCAAGCTGGATTCAGTCTGCATCCTTCCCCCAGGCCTGATAAATTGCTTAGATTAACCTAAAAAGTATCACATAGCAGACTGCCTTGTTCCTTGACACACAAGCTATTTTTCTTCCTGTCTTTCCTTGCAATAAAACCAGAGAGTTCTTGCTTTGGGATTGCTCCCTTGAGACTCTCGCTTGCTGGGTGTCCTCCTCGACACAGTCCCTCTGGACCTCCTGGTGTTTGGACCAAGTCTCATCTCCAAGTAATTGTTTCACCCTCTGAGCCACCAAGGGCGCACACTGCGCCAAAAGCCCTTGGAGATAAGATAGCCAATGGAAGACAAAATAGCCACTACAGGGAACTAAAATTTTCACTGAAGACCTGGGATATATTATTCCTTTTTATCTTTTTTCTCATTTAAATTCGATTATAAAATATTCCTTGATCCTGTATCTTTAATGCTTTTATCATGTAATGTGCACTGTGCTCACTTCAGCTACTTGCTTTGACATTTCTTCAACTTTTTTTTAAGTTTCAGTAATCAAATCTACCATCTTTCTGGAATCAATTCATGTGGAATAATAGTTTCAGAAATACAAAAATGAGATCAATATTGTAGAAGATAGAATGGCACATGACTTTCTGACTTAAGGCAGTTTTGTCTCACAGATAATGTGTCAGAATAAAAAATCATGGAGCAAAGCACAGGATAACACATTCTGTTTCTTGTGAAGTATTGAGAAACCTAGTGCTTAGTTTTTGTTTGTTCCAGGTATTACACTTGAAATAAACGAACACATAAAAAGTCATTATTTATTGGAATCTCACAACATGCATAAGGATACAGTGGTATAAGTAAATAATTCAGATCCCATATAATATTGCTAGAATAGCAAGATAGGTAACATGCAGTTAAAATAGAGGAGCCAGCTAACTACTGGCTTAGTGAAATCTTCGCAAAGAAGATGCACCCATTATATGCTTTTAAATTTAAACAGCTGTATTGATGTATAATTAAATACCCTAAAAATAATGCATTTAGGATATACAAATCAGTAATTTTTTATATATCCACAGTCATGTGAGCATCACCAAACTAAGTTTAGAAACTTTCCATCCAAAAAGAAACCCTACACATACTAGCACTGATTGTTCGCCTACCCAACTCTTTTGCTCCAAAGAAACATGATACCAATGTCATAGAGTCTGGTTTAACTTCTCCTTGTAGTAAGATTTTAAACTGAGATGTGTTATTTCACTAGATATGTTCTTAAATTTCAAGATTGCTTTAACTATTCTGTATCTCTTATCTTGCTTATTAATTTTAGAATCAGCTTATTAATTACTACAAAAGAAGACCTGGAATTTTTTGTTTTGTTTTGTTTTTTGGGGCATGGAATTTTGATATGGAATTCTTTCACTCTGTAAATCAATTTGGAAACTGTTGCCACCTTCTTGATATTAGATTTGATCTAGCAATATAGGATAGCTGGATTTTCACTTATTTTTTCTTTAATTTCTTTTAACAATATTACGTATTTATTAGTGAACAAAATTTCATGCTTATTTTCTTCATTTCTTCCTAAATACATTTTTCTTTTTGATATTGTAAATGGAATTGCTTTCCCACTTCATTTTTTGATTCTTCATTGATCATATGTAGAAGTTCAATTAATCTTAAATATTATCTTGTAACCATGATGAACTCTTGTATAAGGTCTCATAGTTTTTAATATACTTCTTAGAAATTTCTACGCATTATATAATGCCTTCTACAAATGGAAATAAATTTACTTCTCCCTTCCTATACTACATTGCTTCCTTTTTTTTTTTTTCTTGCCTAATTACACTGGATAGAAACTCCAGTGATGTTGAACAGAAATGGCAAGACTATACATCCTTGTCTTTTTTGGAACTTGAGACAGTTTTTATTTGATTGCATTTAAGAATTATGCTTACCCTAATTTTTCAGGACTTGTCATTTTTCAATTGAGGATGTTCCCTTACATTCAAAGTGTGCTGAGTATTTTTTTCTCATGAATGACTTTTGGCTTTGTCCAAATTTTTCTGTACTGATAGACAAGATTATATTATTTTTTCCCTTCTTTGTAACACAAATTTTGTATTAACTCACTTATATATGTTGGTCCAAATTTGAGTGACTGAGATAAATTCCCCTTGTTCATGGTGTATGTTATAATTTTTATAGGTCACTAAACCTTGAATGACTGATAATTTTATGTCTCTATCCCTAAATGATATTGGTATGTGGTGTTCTGTTGTTCTGTTGTGTTTTCCTTTTGTGTGTGTGTATGTGTGTGTGTTTTTGTATCCCTGTAATAATTGCCTCATAGCATGATTTAGGAAGTATCCCCTCAAGTTTAAATTTTTAGAAGAGTCTTTGAAGGATTGGTACAAATAATTATTTTAATATTTGAGAGAATCCAATAAAAATGCCATTTTGTTTGCATAATTCTTTGTAGAGAGCTTTCATTGCTAACTCAATCTTGTTATAATTTTATTCAGATTTTCTGTTTCAAAGTCAGTTTCTGTAGTTTATTCTTTCTTAGAAATATAACCCATTTATTCATATAATTCATTGTACATACTACACATGCATTCTTTTTATTACAGAAATGTTAGTTTGGAATTGAAGTGTTATTGTTTATATCTAAAATGTCTCCTACAATTATCATGTGTGTGGAAGGTAACTGCATCATGGGGGCACCATACTCGGTGAATTCAAGCATTGACAAGTTGACCAGCTCAGGGCACTGTCAGGAGGCGGGGCTTGGTTGAAGGTGAGTAACACCACCAGTGATCACAAGGGAAGGCGTATTGCCCTTGGTTTCTCCTCTCTCTTTTTTCTTTCCTCTGCCAGCATGTTTCTGCCTTGGAAATAGGTAACTAGGAACTGAAACAATCATCCAAAATAAACTTCTCCTTTAGTTGCGAGTGTTGGGTGTTGTGGCTGGCAACAGGAAAGTGACTAAGATGTGGTCATTTATCCCTGATTTCAGGCAATTTGACTTGTCTTGATTTTCATTGGTCAATGTAGCCAAAGGTACTCAATTTGTCACTTTTTTTCTAAAAACGCCTATAAATATTGTTGATTTTTTTTCTGTTGTTTTATAGCCCCTTATTTCATAAATTTCTGCTCACATTTTTTTTTCACTTATTTCCCTCTGCTAACTTTCATTCACTTTGGGCTTCTCTAATGTCTGAGGCCAAAGTCTAGTTCATTGAATTGCTGTATTTCTTTTCTCTTTTACATATGTGCTGTTAGCTATCAATTTCCTTCTTAGAGTGTTTTATCTACATTTGATAAGTGTTGGTATTTTTAAACTGGAAAAATTAATTTCTCTTGTATGCATTTAATATAACAGTTTTTTAAAAAAATATTCATTGATGATTATGACATATTTGAGGATTTTATAAGCTTGTTGCAACTAAAAGTTAGAATACATGTGAGAGACCAGTGAATGCCGAAGCTGAAAATGGTTTGTATGTGACTTGTACACTTCATCCAACAATGTAAGCTTCAAGCAATATATGATTAATTTTAATCATGGAAGTATAAAAGCTTGGGGAAGAGAATGAAGGAAGGCATAAATGTTATAGTTCTAATTTTCTCTTTTCCACAAATAAATACTTTTGTAAGAATGATCAACTGTTTACATTTTAAGAAGAGCCAAACTATTGTAATTTCTTCAAGAACAAAACATTTGATAAGTTAAATTGGTGTAATCATAAAAAAAAATTTCCACTTTAGCCACCTCAGTCAGGATTTACATACTAGAGTCATTGAGAGGCAAGGTGCCAATTACAAGTTTCAAAGATCTGGTGTTTTAGTATAGCGATTAGACACCATAAAGATTCCATCCAACCTAATCTAAATTTAAGGTGAATTACCTTCCTATAGTCAGTTATTATGAGATCATGTCAGAGAAAACTTTTCTTACCACTGTTTCTAAAATTTCACCCTCATCATTGTCTTGCCTCTACCTCGGCTATATTTTCTGTCAAAGCATTTGTTGTTGCTTAGTATTATATTTATTAGGTCATTGCTTGTATCTTATCCCCCAAATCTGAACTTAAAAAGGACAGAAACTTTTTCTCCTTAATTTAGCGGCATTTAAAAATTCCCACATGATCACAGAGAAAGTTCTCAATTATGGCTGGTGAATGCATGAAACATTCTCTCAGTTCACACCGCCTAGTAGTAAAAATGGAGGCTGCGTAATAGCTACGCTGTGAGCCCTTATCCTCTTTTTACTGCTCTTTCTTACAGTTCATGAATGAATGATTTATAACTACATGCAGTTCTCCTTTTACAACCCTTAAGCTGCAATAAGATTATATCCCATATTTCAGGGACATGATCAGTAACATATCCTGAAATTTTGCTAGTCCCTATGTTTATGCTATTAATAAAAATTTAAAACATAGCTATTTATTGAAAAATTACATTGACCCATTATTGTACTAAGAATTCTGTCAACATCATTACTGGAATATATATATATATATATAATTTGATATATATGATATATGCATTTATATATGATTTATATATATCATATATATGATATATATTCACATATATTTCATATATATGATATATATTTATATATATTAATATGGGGTATCTATTTAGAATATATAAGAAACTTCTGAAAAGTAAATAAGACAATCCAATTTTATCTTATTTTTTTAAGACAATCCGATTTAAAAAAGGAAAACGATTTGAAAAGATATTTCTCAAGGAAGATAAACAAATGAGCAGTTTTCATGTGAAATATACCCATGATTGTTCATCAAAGGGATGCAAGTTAAAACTACAGTGAGATGCTGTATGTTACATTGGCTAAGATGGCTAGAATTGAAAAGTTGGTCAATGGAAACTGTTAAGTAGGAGGTAGATAAATCAGAATATTCATATTCTGCTGGTGTAAACTAGAGGCAAATGATGCATTCACTTAGGAAATTATTTTGTTAACTCTTGAAATGATTAGACATACAGTTAACACATGGCCCAGAAATTCCGATCCTTTGTATATATCTAAGAGAAACAAAAACTTAAGTCTACATTAGAACTCATAATAAATGCTTGTAACATCAAACACATGATGAAAACAACTCAAACGTAAACAAATCATTAAATCTTATATTCATACAGAAAAGTACTGTTTCTTTATAAGAAGGCATTGAATAGTGATGGATGCTACTGCATATTGATAAATTTAATATAGATATCAATTCTTCACAGATTCATTTATAATTTGATTCCTATACAAAATCTTTTATATAGAGATGAGATTTTTCTAAAAAAAATTTGTTGAAAGGAGACTAAAACATTAACAACAATTTTGAGAATTAAGAATAAAACTGGAGAAATCACTATCAGATTTCAGTTCTTACAAAGTCATAGTAATCAATACCATAAAATTATCAATACCATAGTAATTAATACCATAAAATCAAATATGTAGCATTTGTGGAGGCCAGACACCAAGATCAATGGAATGGGTAAGACAACTCAAGACGCAAGCCTGCAGAACTATGGCCAGCTGAGTGTTGGTGCAAATGTAAACATAACTCATGGAAGAAAAATTATCTTTCCACAAAGGTGTTGCAATGATCAGATACCCATTGTGGATGGGAGCTTTCAACAAATTTTAGATTTAAAAACAATATGACTTTTCAGAATTTCAGATCTGAAACTACTAAAAAATTCCATGTTTTTTGAACCAAATTAAAAAACTTTTCTCTGCAAAAGACCTTGTTAAGAGGAAGAAATAAAAAGCTGTAGACTCAATAAAGTATTTGTAAGCTACATATATGACAAAACACTTGTATATCTACAGAATAGAAATAAAAAATACATTAGAAACACAAATCTCTGGGGTATGAAGTTGGCAAATAACCTCATAAAAACCTTCAATGTAAGTAAATAAATATAAATTAAGACCCATTAAAATCACTCCATTCCCGATAGAACAGTGTAAGATAAAGAAACAAAAAATAAGATAGAGGGCTGGGGATTTAGCTCAGTGATTAGAGTGCTTGCCTTGTAAGCACAAGGGCCTGAGTTCGATCCCCGGCACCACCAAAAAAAAAAAAGATAGAAAGAGAGAGGAAGCAAGAGAAGCGTAGAAGGGAAGGAGGAGAACTGGTGAGAAAGATGGAAGGGAAAGAGGAAGTAAGAAAGGAAGAAGCAAGGAAGGAAAGAAGAAAGGAGGGAAGGTGGGTGGGAGAGAAGGTAGGAAAGAAAAATGTCACAATACCAAGAGCTAAAGCAGATTGGAAAAACTAGATGTCTCACACATGCCTAGTGGAAATAGCCACTGTGGAGAATAGCTTAACAATTTCATAGAAAAAACAAAAACAAAAACATACACTTGTCATATGATCTAACAACTTTTCTCTTGGGCATTTATAAAAGAGAAATAAAGACCATGTCCACCCATGAACCTGCATACAAAAGCTTACAGCCGATTTATTTGTAAAATCCCAAACTAGACCGAGATTTCAGCTCTCTTGCTGAAATCCTGAACAGAGGTTAGTTTTCAAACATGGGAGCTCTTAAGTTTCAGTACCACTTAACGTAGGTTCCCATTTGAAAACAATACCTGAAGACACAATTATTGCCGTGGGCCTCTTAGTCAAGAGGAATCATGGGGACAGCTGATTAATAGAGCGTTCGTTCAGGTCTGACTGCCATGAGAATTGTGAAATTGTGAATAGAGTGGGCATTTTCCTAGTACAACCGTGTGTAACTAGACTATGCATACTTGAGAACTACCATATTCACATATTCATTTTTTTTTAAATTTGTGTGTGTGTGTGTGTGTGTGTGTGTGTGTGTGTGTGTGGTGGAGGACTATGGTTTAGAGCTTTCATCATGGAAATAGTCAATGAAGAGCCTCTGAAAATTCTTGTTTTCTTGGCTAAAATCTCAAACAAAAGATGGTATCACATTCTAGGGGAAAATGCGGGTATTAGTGTGAATTTTAAAGATTTAAAGACAGTAGGAATGGTAGTCCTAAATTCGTCTCATCTATTTTTCCCTTACAATAATCAAACAGATCTGGAAAACGGAATTGAGATATGATAAAACCAACCCAATCATAAGCATAGTTCCAAGGGCTGTGTCCACTGTGGTATCTTTAACTGAGGAGAATTGACATGGCCTCAGGTACAAAGGATGCAGCCACTGATCTGGAAAACACATTATTTTTCATTTTATCAGAATGGATGATCTCAGACAGTTCACATTCAGATGGAATGCAATATACGATATATTTACAACCTTACGTTGAGCTCTCTTACCCTTTCTAAAATTATATTTATGAGAATCATAGATCAGTTTGGCACACTACAGAAAGTAACACTGAACCATTCTCCATTCATGGCAATAGACATTTTTTTCCTGGATGAGCAAAAAATGACTAGTATTTTTGAGTACTTAGTAAAACCTACACACGTCAGAGAAAGAAGTGCAATGTATCTGTTACATTAGCTGATTGTATATGGATCCAGGATCTGGGTCTACCTCCTTTTTCTTCCAAAGTAAAGAAGAAATAGTACACTTCGCTCCTTCTACTACACAGGCCAATGCACAACGCCTAGAAGAATTCTTTGATTTTTACATGAGAACACTGTTCTAACTCATGAAGCAGGTGACATAAAAGATTTTCAGGTTTGTATCTTAGAAAATTACTTTAATACAGCTTCAAACTACTGTGAAAGGGGCCCAGATGCTCTAGCTCTGTGGTCCAGGAAATCTCTGCCTTCAAAAATCTTAGTGCTGGGAAAAGATACCCACAAAAATGTATCGGAAATCTCAGTGAGAGCATCACATCATATATCCAAAAGTACTAACATAAATACAGTTGATCGACAATAAATAACTACACAGGTTAAAACACTAATACTTTGTAAACACACAATTATATGTCACGCTACACCAAATGAATCTGCAACCTGAACCTCCAGTTGTAATCTTATTTTTGTCTGACTCACATAGTTATACTCATAAGGCATTATGAGCTCAGCATCAGTGAATAAAGAAAGTGTATCAGGAATCAAACACAAGCAGGGTTGGAAAGCAGAAATAGGTAGCCCAGACCCCTCATCATGGCCTACTATTTTCCAGTTACCTATTAGCTAATGTCTATGAATATAACAGTAGAATCCTTTATTAACAACTGGTAGGGAAGACAATATCCTAAATTTGGTCCACAGATGGGTTGGATTAATACATAAAATCCCAAAATGAATCATGGCTGCAATAGTGACCTGACCTAAGACGGCCTTGAAGGACAGTGGCTCATGGGAATTCACTGCTTAGATCACTGGGTGTTGTGCCCAGTTAACCACACATGTGGTGCTGTATTCATAGCTCCCTTGTTTATACCCTTACCTGTAACCTAAAGAAGATGCTTAATTTGGCTTGTGATATTAGAGGATTCAGTCTATAGTTATCTGACATCAAGGCAGGAACATTACAGCAGAAGGTTGTACTGCAGCAAAGCTGCTAACTTCACGGAGGTGAGAGGCAGGGCAGGGGTCAGCACCAGAAAGGGAGGGGTCAGAGACCAGATACAGACCCCAAGGTCATGCGTGCATCCATTACCAACCCAGGCACACCCGGAAGTGTGACTTACTAATCCAGTGAGCTGCTCCAAAGCCAAATAAGTCGAAATTAAACTCAAACATCGCAGAGGCGGGGGTAGACTTGATGAATAAATGCCTTATTCTATATGTGATGACACATATAGTCATCAACAGTAAGTGTCTTGGCTGCCTCGTGAGGTGTGTGGAAAGATAAATGCAACACTATCGGAGGAAAAAATCTGGGTAGACGCTATCTGGGATAGACGCATAAAAATGTTACTATTGAATGCTAACGTTTGTCAGATTCCACTCCAGATCGGAATCAAATTATCATGGCAGACACAATGACTCTCAGATTTGGGGTCAATAGACGTTGAGGCCATTTCAGTTTTATTTAACACCTAGCATAACAGGTGGATGAACAAAGTTTCTGTGAAGCAAGAAGGAAGTTTTACCAATTTGGAAGTGGCCAAATAATGAATTTCCCATTAGGGATACCAAAACTGAGCTGCAAAGATAGCATCACTCAAAAAGAAGATCAACCGGCCACTGACAATCGGGTTGACTGTAACTGCATTGGACCCTTCCTCCCTCCACCTTAGCAAGGCAGCGATCGATTTTGACAAAAATAGTTACTCATTCCAGGAATGTGTCTGCTTTCATCTGCAAGTTTTCAGCCAACCCATCAACTGAAGATAAATATTTGACCATAAAGAGAACTTTATAAGACCAATAGACACCCATCGCAATAAACGAAGTATGAGGGTGGACATGTGATCAAAACTGTATTTGAAAACATCCTCTCTGGTATAAAAGTACATTTTATACCAGTAGCTAAGCTATTACTTTGATTTTGGAATTTTGCTATTGTTGTTGTCACCATTTTGTTGCAGTTTAAAAGGAAGGCATTGTTTTCTCAGATATTTTATCATTCTTTCTTATTTTAAAATAACGTTATAAATACTCCATGCATGTGTCCATTTTTCATTAATTTCCAGCGTATCCATTTTTCTCCTTCTAAACTGGTCTTCAAGTACTTGCTTATGTGAATATTTTTTCATTTTATTTAACAGCTTATTTTTTTATAAAGAAGTTGCTTTTCTTCAATGAGTTGATGCCTTTTAAAGCTCTTATCCATTTGGATTCTGCCTCTGAAAAAAAATCACTGTACTAATTAAGAATGTAGTATGGATTAATTGTCCAAAATTTAGGAGCGTTAATTTTGTCTTTAGCTTAAATTGCTTTTAAAAATGTTTGCAGTGTAGTTTTCTTTATCATGACAATTCTGTTACATCACTTCAGATTTAATAGTATTCTTAAAGTAAATTCTCACCATTACACTCATGGCCTACACTCCAAATTTTCACTCATGGTTTCTAAAGATTTTTAAAATCAAAGATACTTCTGTGAAACTTATGAAAAATATTATTCTCTTTCAATTTTATTATTAACTGCATCATTTGATATCAACCATACAGAAAACATCCATTCATAACTCAATGGTATTTTCCTTTATTTCCTTTATTACTTTGTATTCAGCTTTCAAATGTAAATGTTGATAGCACAACATATTAAATTTAAAAATGAAGTAAATTATTTATGATTTAATTTACCCAACAGCAAATAAATTTAAAGATTATTGGGTGATAGTAAGAACTGTGAATACAAAAAATTATAATCACTTAATCACAGGATTATCCTACTGTTTATATAATCTAGAAGATTTTCAAGTTTCTTGAGAGTGGATATTTCTGTTGCTAATGATGCTTTTCCAGGATCTAGAGCAATGAGTGATCTATGTCTATATCCATATTTATATATATCTTTATACAATATATATTACTATATCTAAATCTATTTGTATCTATATACATTGTGGTTCACTGATGGAAAGGAAAGAGGAAAAAGATCTTGAAAGAAGATGCAGGCAAGAGACATAAACATCTTTCTGACCATTAGCTACATGTAGATTGTATGTAAAAAACTAAGGGATAAGTAGTAATCTAAAGAAAAATTTCTAGCAATGATAAAAATAATAAAAGACAAAATACACTGAAAGCACACACTTTTATGTATAGAGATAGTATAAGATATATCAGCACTTACGCATTGTGTTGATGAAAATTTTTGATGTTTTCTTCAAAATTAGCCGTCATTGATTTAAGAATAAATGTGTGTATTTAGGTGAAACATTTTCCCTCTGTGTACGTTAGTGAGCCACACAGTTGCACGTGAGTATATGATATAATACAGGCATCAGCATTTCATATGATTATGAAATCAATATTCCATTCTTAATATGAAATTAAATATTGCATAAAACATAGCATTTATTCCCATGTAAAAGTGCTTAATATAGTATTTGTTGTTGTTGCTGATAAAAGTGATGCTAGTCACTTCTGCTCATCAAAGCCATGTTCTACTCACAGTACATTTTCTTCCTTCAAGGTACAAAAGCCTTAAACTAACTCCTCTTGGTCAGTATGCAAAGTGTTCGGTGTGAACATATCAAGTGTGAACTCTGTGCCAGGCTTGGCATTTGAATCTATTTCCATAGTGGTTGCTATGGTAAGTAATTGTGAATATTCATTTTCACATTTAAATGAAAAAGAAATTAGATTATATGAAGGCATACATAAAAATAGCCACAGGCATGAAAGCTAATATTAAAGTCCCAAAGCATAAAAATATGCTTTGAATAGTTATTGATTCATGAGGTTATTTTAACTCTGACTTTCTTCTACAATAAAAAGAAATCAGCACCATATTCAGTCCCACTGTTTAGATTAAATACAGCGACAACAGAAGTGAAAAAAGACACCTAAGATGTATCTGCTCTTCAAAATCTCAGAGAGACTATCTCACTAACGGTGCCAGGGATGAGAGAAGGGAAGCCAAAGGTCTGAAGCCCTCTTCTACAACATATAATTATGTTTTTAGAAATTATTTCTAGGTATAACTCAGATCCTCAAAACTTTTACATATAGGAAGTATCACCTTCAATAGTCTTTTAGGGATGGATTATAACCCTCATTTACCAGCCACTATCAATCGTGACCCTCATGGAGCTTCCAGATTGCTGTTGTTAAAACCTCTCTCAGTTGGCTGTAGGCCACCATTTATTTGGACTCCTGGAAGGACCACCTTCTAGAGCAGAAATAGCTTTCTATTATTAGGGGGCAATGATTGTAGGATAGAGAAATGAATGTCAAAAAGATCCTTCACCACACAGTATAAGACATATGCAACAGGGATGACTTTAATTATACAGGCAGGAAAAAAAAGTCTTTCTTTTTAAATCAGAACTTCATTAATATCTTTTACATTTTAGCCTTATTTTGCTCCATTCAGTATCAACAAGTCCAGGCTTATATATTGAGATAGTGGTTATTTAATATCTGACTCATAGTAACAGATCCACTGTCTTTGGTGAAGTATTACTGAAGCATCAGAAAACGAGGAGTTGAATTACCTTCAATAAGCTACAGAGCGTGTGGCTGACCTAAAGTCTTTCACATTCAGTTTATCTTGAAACAATTTGTTGGCAAAGAAGCACATTTAAAATCAAGATTAATGTGTACTAGAACATCAGTAGGACTGCTAACATAGATGCTTAACTGGGCGATTGTCCTATTTCTCCTCTCTCTTTCCTTTTTTGATGATGAACCCACGCCTATTTCTTCTAAAAGATTACAGGCTTGTGTGATCCCTTGTCCCACTTTTTTTCATCATATCACTTAGTAGATGCTGTTGCAGAACATTTCTATTTCATCGTTTTGTTTATTCTTAGTATTTCCTGTTGAAAATATAAGCTTTGCAATCAGAAGGACTTTATTCTCTGGTCTGTTCTAAGCAATTAGAACAATGATCATGTTAGATGCTTAAATATTTATTAAGTGAATGAATGAATATCTCCAAATAGTAATTAATTAAAACATTATTAAAATGCAAATTACAAATTATAGAGCATGAATGTGTCCAATTTTAAATGGTAGAAATTTTATTAAGTTTGTGAAATATGGATGTACCTCAGAAAAGAAAGACACCTAGAAAAAAATTGAAGTTTATTCCCTAACACTAGTTCCTATAGAACCTATGTGCGTCACGGTAAATGCTGAAAAAATACAATAGAGGCCAGTGTCTCCAAATATGAAAAATTAAATTTCAAGGTCAGCAGAAAGGACTACGATCTAGGGTACGTGCTATAGCTACAGCTACACCGGAAGAGGGAAGGAGAAGGGAAGTTTTGTATTGCTTTTATTAGCAAAAATGGAAAACCTCACACGAGATGCTTGGATGCAGCGTGACTGAACTGAAAGAGCCTGGGATGGAGCCGACAGGGCCTCACTGGTAAAAGTGTTGCTGCTGCGAGACCACCTTCTCTGAATTGTTGAATGTTAAAGACAAACCACGACAGAGTTCGTGCGCGGTTACTGGAAATGTGCAGCGCGTGGTTGCGTGTCGTTGCGAAGAATTTTCTTTCGGGTGTTGTTTTAGAGTCGGTGAGACAGTGCTTATGTGAAAGAGGCAGGCACGAGTTCCCTGTCAGAACTTCCTGCCTCTAATTTTGTCTGAGTCTGACAAAAAGTATTTCATTTTGCTTTCAGCAACTTCCACAGAACTAATATAAAATAGACAAGTAAGATACTGATCCTTTTTGTATTATTTTATAACATAAATTATAAATCCAAGCATAATAATAAGAACAAGTAGTTAAAATGATATACATTCATTTAACCACATATGCATGTATGTATACATCAATGTACGTAGAGACAGATTCCTACTATGTTGGCCGACCGGCCTCCAACTCTGTGCTCAATGATCCAAACTCCTTAGCTTCTGGCTTCTTTCATTCAAACTTTTGAGGGTCATTTACATTGTAGAGAAAGTGAAAAGTTGTAGAAGTTTTGCATGTACCTAAATTTTAATTTCATGTAAGAAAATATCTAAGAATAGACTTTTTTTGAGGTTTACTAATTTTTTAAGATCCTTTTCATTATGAGTACATGTTTGCAGGGCATAATATTCAGATTTTTGTGGAGGGTCGCTACATGTATGTAATACATTTTAATTCTTTCTTTCATCCCATTTCCCTTCCCTCCATCTCTCTCTATCCATCTCCTGATATCCTTCTTTTGTTTTGTTCATGTTTGCAGTACATAATATTCATATTCTGTGAGTGGCATTGGTACATGTACATAACACATCTTAATCTTTATTTCACCCCTTTCTCGCTCCTCTCTTCTCTTTCCCCTGACTCCATCTCTTCATAACCTTCATCTCCGAGAAAGATCGTCTCCCTACTTTGTATTATCTATTTTGCTCTTTATTTGTAGTTTCGGCTTCTCATGTAAGAGAACCTAGGCATTATTTAAGCTTATGTGTTTGATTTAGTTCACGTAACATTATGGTCTCAAAGTGAATACATTTTCTTTCAAATGACTTCATTATCCTTCTTTATGACATAGTACTCCCTTGTGTACAAATAACATTTTTTTTAATCCATTGATCTGTTGATGGGCATATAGGTAACTTTCAAGATTTAGCTGTTGTGAATTGTGCTGCTATAAACATGGGTATGCTTGGATCACTGTAATAAGTCGCTCCCTTTTTTAGGAAGAACTAGAAGGGGAATAACTGGATTAAGTGGAATTTCTACTTTTAGGTTTTTGAGAAATTTCCATACTTATTTCTACTGTGGTTGCACTAATTTACTTTCACGCTCATGGTATAGAAGCATTTGTTTTTCCCTGTATCCTTGCCAGTATTTTTACTATTTGATTTCTTTTTTGGGGGGTGCTGTTGCTGGGGCTCCAGCTCAGGGCCTTGAACTTGCTTGGCATGTGCCCTACCACTGATCTAACTCCCCAACATTATTCGATTTCTTGATGATGGCTATTCTTTCTGGGTGAGATGGAATCTCAGTATTGTTTTAAGTTGCATTTCTCTAAAGGCCAGTGATATTAAGTGTTTCTTCATGTATTTATTGGCCATTTGTACATATTGTGTAGAGTGCCTATTTATTACACTTGCCATTTTTTGATTGTGTCTTTTATTTTGTGGCATCGGATTTTTTGAGTTCTTTTCATATTCCAGATATTGTCCTCTGTTTGAAGAAGGGCAAATTTTTTCCCATTCTGTAGATTTTTTTTTCCTTTCTTGGTTGTTTCTTTTGCTGTGCAGCTCTTTAATTTAATATGATCCCTTTTGTTGATTCTTGGTACCATTTCCTGTACAATCAGGATTCTGTTCAGAAAGTTCTTGCCTACACCCACGATTTCAAAAATTTTACTTATTTTATCTTGTAGCAGGTTGCAAGTTTCTGTTTTAAACTTTAGTTCTTTGATCCATTTTGATTTTAGTTCAGTACATGATGAAAAATAAGGATCTAGATTCAATCTTCTGCCTGTGGATATCCAGTTTTCCCAACACCGTTTATTACAGAGGCGATCTTTCCTCCGACGCATGTGTCTGGCCCCTTTGTAACAGATCAAATAGGGGAATGTGCTTGTGGCTGCTTCTGCTTGCTCCATCGTCTCACTGACCGTCCTGTCTGTTTTTGTACCATGAGTTTTGTTCCATGATTTATTTTATCACTGTAGCTACATAATACAACTTCCAGTCTGGAATTATGATGCCTCCCATTTTGCTCTTTTTGCCCAGGAATTTTTTTTTTTTTTTTTTTTAATTTTGGTTCTCTTCCAGGTCCATTTGAGTTTAGGATTATTTTCTCCAGTTCTGTGAAGAAAACTGTCATAATTTTTGTTGGGTTTACATTAAATCTCTTATCAGTTTGGAAGTAAGTCCATTTTGAGTGGATTGCTCCTGTCTGTCCAGGAACCGGAGATACTTTTCCATTTTCTGGTGTCCATTTGATTTTTCACAGTGCTATAGCTTTTTCGTAGAGGTTTTATTTAATTTTTCACGGTGCAATTGTGAATAGTAAATTTTTTCCTAATTTCTTTTTCAATGGGTTCATTATCTGTGTACAGGAATGCTATTGATTTTTTTCTCTTTAAATTGTTTTTATTAATACATGTTTGCATACACACAGTTTACAGTCATTTTAGGAAGTGGGTGCATGCCCATAATACAGTTTGTTTCTTTCCTTAATCCCCTCTTTCTCCCTGCCACCCTCCCCCTCTGGCTCTGAAGCCACTTTCCCCATTTTTATTCTTGTCGATGTCATTAATCTTTGCTCATGTTATGACATATAATGTTTACATTCATTGTGGATATTAGGTTCCTGTGCATGGCTATCTTGATTCTACTTGTTTCCCCTCCTCTTGCTGTCACCCTTCACCCTCAGACTCCAGACACCTTCTTATTTACAAGAGATCTATCCTCTTGTCTCCTCTATCATTCTTTTATTATGCTTTTTGTTTGTACTTTGCCTTATTTAAACGAGAGATATGAAATGGCATTTAAGCTTGTGTGTTTCATTCAACATTATATTTTCCTACAAATGTCTTAAATTTGTCCTTTTTTATAGCCAAGTAGTATTTCATTATGTATTTTGTGTATCGATTTTGTATTTTGCTATACTACTGAATTTGGCTATTAATTCTAAGAGTCTTTTGGTAGATGATTTGTATCTTCTGTGTAGATCATGTCCTCTGTAGCTAATGATAATTTGACTTTGTTATTGTCTGTACATAACCCTTTTATTTATCTTTCTTGCATAATTCCTCCAGTTAATGTTTCAAGTACCATGTCGAACAGGAGTGGTGTTCCTGATTTTGGAGGGAAAGCTTTCAATTTTCCTCCATTTACTATGATATTGGCAGTAGGCTTGTGATAGAGGTTTTCATCTGATTGAAATAATGCCCTTCTATACTTATTTTCTTCTGTGTTCGTATCATGAAATGATGTTGAATTTTGTCAGAGTTTTCCTTCGTCTATTGAGATGGCCAGGCGATTGTTGTCCTTGATTCTGTTTAAATGATATATTGCTTTTTTTGATTTATATATTTTGAAACATTCTTTCATGGCTGGAATGAAGTCTTCTTGGTCATGTTGATGAGTTTTTTGATGATTCATTGAATTCTGCTTGGTAGCATCTTGTTCAGGATTTTTTTTTTTTTTTTTTTGTGGTGCCAGGGATCAAACTCAGGCCCTTGTGCTTGCAAGGCAAGCACTCTAATCACTGAGCTAAATCCCCAGCCTTGTTCAGGATTTTTGCATCTGTGTTCATTTAAGACATTGGTCTATAAATACCTTTTTTTTGTTTGGATCCTTGTCTGATTTTGGAATAGGGCAGTGGTTGTTCCCAGGAATGACTTCGGGAGTAATTCTTCCTCTTCGATTTCATGCAAAAGCTTGAAGAGTATTGATGTTAGAACTACATTAGAGTACTTAACTAGTTATATTAATTTACGTTGGCACATATTGCATATTGGATTTCCAGTTGTTCCACAAACTTGCCCAAATATATCTTTTTCAACATTGCAACTTTTATATTTGGCTTTAATGAGCATGAAATATTAGTTTTGGTTTGCATTTGGGTTTTCCTAATTATAAAAATAGTGAGTACCTTTTTCATAAACTCATCGGTCATTCCCATGTCTTTTTTTTGTAATGTCTTCCAGAAATATTTTTCTTATTTTCTATTTTAGATTTGTCTACATGTTTTATACATGTTTATATTATTTTGTTGTGGGAGTTTCTTATTGTTCTAGATATAATTTATTTTCCAGGTTGTATACTCTTTTCATATTCTTAATTTAATTCAATTTCTGGATGTTATTTTGATGAGCAGAAGTATTCATTTTATTGGATTATATTTTGTGTTTCTTGCACAAGAAAATTTTGTCCATAAGTCCGCAAAGATATTCTCATCCTTGATTCCCATCAGAGACATTATCTAGGGCGCTGGGGATTTAGCTCAGTGATAGAGCGCTTGCCTTGCAAGCACAAGGGCCTGAGTTCGATTCCCGGCACCACCAAAAAAAAAAAAAGAAAGAAACATTATCTATTATCTATTTTTAGACCTAGGTTTCAATTTGAATAAATATTTGTACTTAATGTGGGTGAAGTGTGAAGTTTATTTTTCTTTTCAGCCAGCCAACTAAATATTTGACAGTATTGCTTGAAAAGCATTATTTCCTAGTGAGTAGTTTGGTCATGTTTGTAGAAAAATCTTCCATATGTCTATTTCGGAATTATCTGTTATGTTCTGTTAATTGATTTGGTGATACTTATATCAACACAAAATGATAATGTTTTATAGTAAACTCTATGACACATGAATATAAATCTCCCTGCTTCATTCTTTCAAAGATTATGGTAGCTAATAGAAATATAAATCTTTAGCCTTTGGATTCCATAATAGATGTAAAGTAACTTTATTTTATGGGAAAACTGTACAGGCATGTTTTGATTGGAATTATAGCAAATCTATTATTCAGGTTGGAGAACATTCATTCTTATATGGAATTTTTATATCCATGATCACATTGTGGATCTCCATTTATTTAGATTATCTTTAATTTTATTAGGAATGAGTTCTGGTTTTTCATTGTACAAGTCTTGCACACTTCATTTAATATGTCTCTAAATACCTTGTTTTTCATGTTTTTTAAATGCTTTTACACTTCATTTTCCAACTTATCCTTCCTAGCATACAGATTATTTTGCTTTTGTTAGACTTGTATTTTGCAAACTTATTAAATTAAGGTATTAGGTTTTTTTGTTTGTTTGTTTGTTTGTTTGTTTGTTTTTTTTTTTTGTGGTGCCAGGGATCGAACTCAGGGCCTTGTGCTTGCGAGACAAGCACTCTAATCACTGAGCTAAATCGCCAGCCCCAGGTATTAGGTTTAATGTGTGCTAGACACTTTAGAATTTTCTATGCACAAAGTCATAGTGTTCACATATGTACACAAGTTGTTACTTATTTTTTTTAATATTTTTGTCTCCGGTTACTTTTACTTGCATTCTTCAGGTGTTTGAAATCTTACACCTCAGGATTGTATGGAAAAACAAAGTGGTGAGAAAGAGCATCTTGGCTTTTTTCATAATCATAATCATAAGGAAAATGTTTCTAGTAACTCTCCCTAAACAATAATGTGAGCAATAATTTACTTCTTAATTTTCTGATAGGTGATTTTTTACTAGATCAAGGAAGCTCTCTCCCATTCCTAGTCTTTAAAACTTTTTTTATTATAAGTGAGTATGTATGACATCCAATGGTTTTCCTGGCATATTATACTCTTAAATGAATAAACACTGTTTTTATAAATCACACTCAATATAAAGTACATTATTACTTTATATATAACTATATCATATTTTGCAATTTTATCTAAGAATTTGATGCATTTTTGGAAAGAAATACTGTTCTTTAATTATTCTTATCCTGGAATACCCTTCTGGGGCCTTGGAACCTTGAAATAATATCAATTATGCCTTCATAAAATGCTTTTATTGGAGGGGAGTGCTGGGGATTGATCTCAGGGCCTTGTGCTTGCTAGGCAAGTGCTCTACCACTTAGTTAAATCCTCAACCACAGCGCTAGAGCATCTGGGCCCCTTTCACAGCAGTTTGAAAAGAAATAAAAAATTGAGAAAAGACAAACACCATATGACCTCACTCATTGGCGGAATCTAAAAAAGTTGGTCTTACAAAAGTAGAGTAGGCCAGTGCTTACCTAGGGCTTGAGTGGTTAGAGGGGAAGGATGGGAAGATGCTGAGCAAAGGATAAAGCATTTCAGTGAGATTGGAAGAGTGAGTTCAACAAGTCTATCTTACGATATAATGATTATAGTTAATAATATATTCTTGAGGAATGTTAAGAAAGTCACATACACACACATACACACACAGACAAATACATGAGGGAATTCTTGTGCTCACTAGTTAGACTCATTCCGCCATATATATAAATACTTCAAAAAATCATGTTGTACTGGATAAGGACAATTTTATCTGTCTATTAAAAAATAAAATGAAAAAATAAAGATACAAATTTAGTATCAATTTCAATCCACAGATTGTGCCTTACTCTGGATTTTAAGTCACCTCACTGTTTTTGAAGCCAGTGTGGCCTCAGTGTGAAATATAAAATCGTAAAATCATTGCAATGATTAGTTATTACAAAGTGCTTCACATAGAGATTCAATAGAATTTTTTAAAAGCAAAAATGATTAAATATTTATTTATGCACATCAATAAGCTTTATACTGTATGGTATCTCTCATCTCAGTAAGGCAAAGTACAAACTCCCATAGAGTTCCTCTATTCTAACAATGTATCCATAAATAAATAAATAAGAATTAAAATGGAAACTAAAATCTTATATTTTCTTGGGCTAACTAAATTATCTACAAAACAGTTATTCCTGCACTCTTAGGAAAATTTATCAAGTGCATTGATTTAATATCCCCTCTCTCACAGAAATGTGCCATCAAATTCCATTTAGAAAAGAAAGAAAACATGCATCCCTGATCTTCATGACAATTTCAAGGTCATAATAATCTCTGAAGGTCAATTTGTTGAACTACAGTTCAGTGCTTTTACTATGTACTGGGATGAACTGTATGTTTTGCTGAGTCCCATTTCATTCAGGAGTTAACTTGTGAATAATCAAGAAATACTTCACAAATACTTCTAAGTTCCACTTTCCTCATCCAAAGGTGTGATAGGGTGCATTCAACCGTGGTGATTCTACTTGGAGCACTTATTATCAGATAGAAAACATGGTGGTCGGCTGAAAGCTACTGGAAATTTAACAGCATCTACCAAATACAATATGCACTTTTCCATTTGTGTGTTTTCTCAGAATGGATACTCTGTCCTCTCCAGTTAATCTCCTGCTGTCAAAGGCACTTAGACACACTAGGAAAATAACAGAACAAATATTTCCCAAATCTTTTATTATTCCCACACAATTAGACATGTATTATAATTTTGGCCTTCTTCTCAATGGAAATTATCTGCAGATCTCCCTGCCACAGAATAAAGTTGTAGTAAACTAACTGCATCATCTTTCTGCCTCAGAAATCCCGAGTCCATTTATGAACAATGAAAATAAGGCTATTTGGTAGATAAGCAGGACCACACAATTAAAGATTTGTAAAACAAAGAAAACAAGAAAGCAAGCAAGCAAGAAAGAAAGAAAGAAAAGAAAGATAGGAAGAAAGGAAGAAAGATTAGATATTAACAAATGTTGAGGTTCTGTATCTGCACATTAAAAGTCTTTTCTTAGAGACAGTGCGCTTTTTATGTTTACTTGCAGGTATATGAAAAACTAAGCGTGTTCATACTTTCACAGAAAACATTCATAGTTTTATTGTGGAGTTCAAATGTCATTTTTGCCCTGAAATAGTGAGCCTGGATAAACTGGAAAAGTATTCTGGTTATTTCCATGGAAATGAGAGAAGGGCACATAATGTTTTTATGGTACTTCTTCCCAGACTATATTTGCATACTGATTTTCTGTCTGGGACTAAAGCATCCAAAATGGAGTTTAATTGTCAACATGATGAGATTGTAAAATGCTATGCTAATGCATAGGACTAAACCTTAAAAGTCTCCAGGTTACCTTTTTCAGTGGATAAGACTATTAAACATATTCTGATGTTTGGAGCATGTTCCATGATGTAGAGACCAAAGCAAGTTATGCCCTGAAGCAAGAAGAAAGTACTATAGATCTTTTTTACAAATGGGCTAAATGTTAGTTTTAAGTGGTTAGTACTGTATAACGGAGGGAAAGGATGGATAGTCGACAAACAATGAAGCTTCCTGACATGTTGTATTTTAAAGCAGAACAAACAGAATCACATCAAGGACTAGTCCTTCCATTTATTAGATAATTTATTGTTTTAGAATGCCTAGAATTTTATTCATGGAGAAACATTAAGTGACAATCTATGCTCATTTGTGAAAATGAGAACATATTTAAATAAGGTCTCTTACAATCCATTTGCTTGGTTAAATGATTATTTTACAGTAGAAGGAAAAGATATGTTCTATATTTCTACATGACATTAATTCTTAGCACTTTTAATTAATTATTATGTTTGGAAGGTGATAATATGCAATACGTGTTTACCCCTACTAATATAGTTTTCAGTTTAAAGCACATAGAAAAAAATACACTCCTATGTAGAAATAATGATTCTCATTAATTTCTAAGCCTTTGTCTTTGACATCAATATGACATGAGAAATATTGAAATCCTTTTGAGTTCTTCATAAATTCTAGATATTAGTTCTCTGTCAAAGAGTAGCTGACAAAATTTTTTCCCAATTTGTAGGATGCCTCCTCACTCTACTAATTGATTCTTTTGCTGTACCTAAAATTAAACATCCAGTCAAGAAATTGGCCAGTGAAATGAAACAGACACTTCACAAAAGCAGAAGGACAAATGGTCAACAAATATATGAAAAATATGTTCAACATCTCTGGCTATTACAGAGATGGAAATTAAAACAACACTCAGAGTCCATCTTACTCCAGAAAGAGTGGAAATATTCAAGAAGTCAAAGAATAACAAATTCTGAGATGACTGTGGTGATAAAGGAAGCTTCTTACATCATTGGTGGGAATATAATGAATACAACAATTAACCAATCAGTTTGGAGATTTTGCAAATAACTAAAATAAGAAATTCCATTTGACACAGCTATCTCCCTTCTAGGTGTCTACCCCAAAGAGCTTAAGACATCATACTACAGTTCTCCCTATCATACTACAGTGATACATGTATAGCAATGTTTATAACAGCACAATTCATAATGGCTAAATCCTGTGTACCCATCAACACATGATTGGATAAAGAAAATGTGCTATCGCTATATAACAGAATACTACTTGAGCCTCAAGAAGGACAAATTTGAGACATTTATAAGAAAATGTATGCATCTGGAAAATGTAACATTGAGTGAAGTAAATCAGACACACAAGCTTGAATACTGTATGTGATCGGTCATCTGAGTAAGGCACATATGATCTAAAAAAAAAAATTAAGAAAAGATAGAGCAAGAAAATTGTATGGGTGTCTTGCAGATGGGAAGAGGTCCAGGGGACTGAGGGTGAGGAGCAAGGGTGAGGGGATGGGGAAACAGGTAGAGTGGAGATATGGTGTGCATAATAACCCCAATGAATGTGGACATTTTGTGCCATGAACATGAACTAAGTTTAGCAATATCAGTAAAAGTCAAAAGGGAGAAAGGGAGCTACAGGAGGAGGGAACGGGAAGGAAGGGGATTTTAAAAAGATAAAACCTGTATTATATACATGTACCAAGTTTCCAAGATGATCACAAAATGCATGTACTACAAACATGTACTAATAAAAAAAGAAATAATGAAGTTCGTTAGAAATGGAGAAAGAACATAAAGAGGTGGAGGAAAAGATGAATAAAATAAGAAGAACTAGGATGAGGAAAGATGAGAAATTAAAGAAGAAAACTGAAGATATTCACCTCTATTGTAATACCATGTCATTTTTTAACTATTGTGATATCACCTGTAAAGCAACATTTTCACTGTACTCTTCTGATTGTGTCTCAGTGTACTCTCTATGGCGGTCCTAACTTTCACACCCATGAGCTTACCAGGACCATCAAGAAGGGATATTTTGTTCTTGTTAAGTCACTCTTATCTCTCTCTTCCCTCTTTTTCTGTCTTCTTGTTAAAAAAGACAAACATGATAGTCTTCTTATTACATGGGAAAACAAGCAGAGAATTGTCATGCTCATAGTAGGTAATGACTCAAAGATAAATGGATGAATAAGATTGAGAATGTATGGATCAGTGGAAATTAATTTATAAACATAGGTGGTCAACTTTACTGTAGGGAAGATGCTAATGACAGAGGTATAAGACACTTAGGGGATCAAATGAAAGCCATATATCCACCTCCTGCACTTAAATTGTACCAATTTTAAGGGAGACATGGGTAAGATCTTCGTGTTTAACCAGGAAAACACTTATGGAAGATATTACATGAAAAGTTCTCCCTCAATTCCAGTAGGTAACCTATGCTGTCCCTCTTTTTTTTTTTAACAATTAATAGTAACTTTAATCCCTACAGAAGTCTTATCAGAAAAGGCAGATTCAGACATAGAGGGCTATTGTACCTTATTCAAACTAGGGAAGTTTTCAGAGTAAAAACAAAACCTTGGACAGTGGGAACGTATCATATTATCATCCTAGTCAGACAGCCAAGAAGAACCAATCCCATGTGTACAGCACTGAGATCAAATATATCAACTAATTTTAAAATAAGACTGTGGAAATATTTCTACACAGGCCAATTGTTTAAGCATGAAATATCAACTAAATATAGTCTTAGAAGATGTCAAAATAGTTGTTTACTTAACAAGGGCTTGTCTTACTGTTGTTGAAGCAGAAAAATGCATTCCTGTGCAGTAAATGACTAAAATACTTGTCAAGAAGATATGACGATTTTCTCTGACAAAACTTTTGTAGTTACAGAACAAAATTTATGAAATCTTAGTTTACCACCCATAGGCCATTTGTTTTATTGAAAATGAAGATGTATTCCCAACGTGTATTAGACTTCATAGTCAAGAAAATCATCACTTATCTTACTATGAAGTGAGTATACAATGAGAAAAAATGCGGTTTTTATTATAATGTTCTAATTGCACAAATATATATATATATAAACCTATATGAGAATATTACATTTTAGAATATTCAAATATTTTCTACTGAAGGTTCTCAAATTCTGTAACACAGGAATCAGCAGTGCTTAGCGTCCACTCTGAAAACTAAATTCATTAATGTGGAGTGAGATCTGACTGTCAGGACTTTCTATCTCCCCAGATGTAAAGAAACAGCACGTTATGTAACGTTAATAAATTAAATAGTGGCGATAGGCTTTCTATGCCCTATTCCACCAGGCATCTTATCTGGGCATTCACATAACGTATTTTGCAATAAATTCCAGTGCTCGGATTTTTGTGTCAACTTTCTCTGTGTACCTGATACGCAGGTAGATAACTGATTTTATGATAAATTTTTTACTATTTTCGTCTCTTTGTTGTGCCTTCTATTTTTATAGTGAAAATAATATCAAGCATGGATGTTGGATGTTTAAGTTTCTAATCTCTAATTCTGTCATTCAGTGTGACAGCCCAAATATTATCAACCAGCAGGAATGTTTTATTTAACCAACCCATTTGCCTATCATTGTTTCATACCTGTCATCAGGGTAGTTCTCAATTCGTTTCACTTTCCACTTCATGAAATTTCCATTAAAACTGTGGCGTTCAATCTGTCTGGGGATTTGGAGATGAAAAATGCAACAATATTTTGAATACAATTATTAAAAGCTGCATTTCTTTTGTTATTCTCAAACTCAATAATTCCATATGAAGACAGAGAAACCCTTATGTACATTAAGTATTTCTATTGCTAAATTTCCTTGCTTAATTAACTCTGATAATTAAGTGAAGAGCATTAATCAAAATGATTAAATCTTCCAATAATCAACCATACTTTTATCACCGATGCTTTATTTGCTCCGGCATCTCTACTGTGTTCCACTATTTATTATGTTTGTTGTCATGTTTCTCTCAGATGCCAGATAAATAGGGCAGAGTGTTAATGTAGGAAATGGGTGAGACCAATGTTAAAGAAACAAGTGCTTTAGTTGTTTTTCCCTCAAGCAGATTTTCAGTAAGATCCATAAAAATAAACAAATGAGCCAAGTCAATAAATTTATTAATTCTAATTGGCCAAGATCTCATTTTGGATATGTTTATCCAGGTCATGTATTTTACATATTTTAAAAACAGAAATAAGCTGTTGCCTAGACTAATGTTAGTAGAGAAAGATTCACCCCAAATTAAGTAAAATTAAATACATCATTTTTATAGCAAGGGCCAAAAATTAATTTATGAATGGGATTGTGCATTTGTAGAACACAGATCGTTGCAGAGTTAGGAAATTACACATTTCCTCACCAACACACACACACACATATATATATATATATATATATATATATATATATATATCTCCAAATGTGTATATATAGATACAAATATAATGGAATCATTATATTAAAACAGGAAATAAGACAAAAAATGGCTGGGTATTTAGTAGGAAGACACTAAAATCCTTGGCAATCATGTAAATTTATTTTCCTTTTAACTTCTAAAGTTTTGTATTACAGTGTATCAGCACTTAGAATATAGCAATTGCATTAAAACTTTCCCCAATGTTGTTATAATTCCCTGAAATACATTTTAATTCATCTTCAAAGGTATTTTATCATCTGAGTTTTCAAAAGAACAGGAAATGGATTCTATTGCTGTCTGGCCTTCCTATGTTTAGACTGCTCTTTATTACATGATTAAAAATAATTTTAAATAACAAAGATGCATCAAGAAATTCATCTTTTGAACAAGTCAAGATTCTTTAAAACTAAATTGCTTTTAGTAATAGTTTCAATTACAAATTAACTTTGATTTGTTGCTGTTCTTTTCTGTAGCATTTGACTGCAATGAATAAATGTGGTCTATAAATTTTAGTCTCAAACCTACATCTGGCAATTTATTAGGAATCATCTTTGAAAGATACAAGAATGCATAAAAAGAAACAAGAATAATTCTTCCATGTAAAGCTTCCTTAATTAGGAAAGTTGAGTTCAAAAACAAATTATCTTTTTCATATTTTAATTTTAACTGAAAAGTGATTAAAATTTAAATGTATTCAAATTTTTGTACTCTTATGGATAAAATAGAGCTTCTTTTAAAATAACGTAGGAAAGCCAAAGCACTTTCAAGATTAACAAGTGTTTCTGTGACTTATACTTTAAATGCTTCGGCTCTGCAAACTGTCACCATTTGACCTTTTCAGCTCCCTATAGAAAAAGGTGAAAGGACGTTTTACAGTGTGAGTTGAAATAAAAGTATTTGGATTATAGTTGACACCTTTCACATGGCAATCAGAACTCTCCTCGCCAAAGAGAAACTTGTTCAATGAAGTTCACAGGGTTATTTCTATTTCTCTTCACTTATATACGTCATTACCTTCACCGTTTTAGGAACTCACCAAGATCAACGAGATACTTAGTAAAGACAGTTCACGTGGATATACGCAATAATTTAAAGTCTGTTGCATAGGTCAGGTACTTTGATACACTGGGGATACAAGAAAGTCTAAATAAAATAATCATCAACAGTCCCCACATAACCACGTACGTATAATGTTTAGAAACAAAACAAAACAAAACCCTTTTTTTTTTCTCTCAACTAGGTTTCAGCGATGTTTAGGGAAAAAGTCATTAAATCGATTCCATGTTTAATTCTTAGATTTTCCTGTATTTGTATCTTAATTCTGTAAACTTACCATCTAGTATATCATTCTCTGCCCTTAATCTTCTCTTCACTCGCTTACTACCCGCACCTTGTCCCTGTATGTTAACATTTAACATCAACTTTTGCCAATCCTCCCTAGTATTGTTTTATTAAGCTTAAATGGCATGAGTCACCTTTGCATAGGTGTTGGATGTCGCGATCTTTAGTTAAACTAATAAGAACAGTTAGAAGGTGTTCCTTTTACTCAACAAACTCTGTAGATTTCTAATTTATGACAGTGAAAGTGACTCTCTGTTCCTACAGTTTGGGTACTAAGCTGTGATAAGTCAGCAAACATATAGATCATTACCACGTATTTTTCAAGCTCTCTGGGCTCGCCTAATTGAGCTTCAGGCACCATTCACCTATCTTTTGAAGAGCTGTCTAATCTCTCATTCTTGCAGATTCAAGTGGCCGAAGGAGCAACACCATGCTTTGTCTCTTCCGCAACTCCAATATGCGGAAGTGCTTATCCAGCGGCAGATAAATACACAAGTCTTCCGAATTTAATGTTTCTCGTTGAGCCTTCAGTTTCGCTCCAAACACTGTCCAAATCAGCAAAGAAAAATGAGATTTTTCGAGTATAACGCTTATCGATAATTGTGTACTATTTTTTCTTTATATATCCTGTTTTTGATAATATTCAATTTAATTCTGACAATATTTTTTCCATGAAATACATACTACTATTAAAATTTCACACTTAAGGAATATGGTGTTTCAAGTGGCTACATAACTACTCCGAGTTTGCACGAATATGTTATGTGATAAAACGGGTCTAACATTGTACATCAGTTGGGCAACAGAGTATGAATCTTAAGCATTAAAATTTCTCTTCCTCTGAAAGATATACTTACAGATTATGTTTTCTGGCTTGGAAATTCTGAGATTTATCTTACAATTTTGCTATAATTAAAGTATGATTTTTTACATGGGAGTCCTTACTCCATCTTAATTGTATGTATTGTGAAGAGGGGGGATCCTCTTTTTAAATACTGAAAGTCAATAGTCTCAGGGCCATTTTTTGAAGGGTTCATTATTCCGCAGTGATGTGTTATATGAAATTTCACTTTCTTAATTAACTGCTTCATACACATATAAAGGTGTACAGTCTTATTTGTGTTCCTTTTGTTAATTTGTATATTGGTAACCTGACATTAGAATAATTAAATCCTTATAATATTTATTCACATGTAAGATGTTATTTCCATAATACCACTATACATCTTCAAAATTTTATAGCAATTATATATTCAAAAGTAATTACTGAATTGAAACTTATTCAGGCCATATGGGACATCTTCTAGCACTGGAACTGAGGAACTATATTATAGTATTCTATATTTAGAAACTATAAAAATCTCATGGATTTCAAGATTCAAATTAAATTTTAATCATCAAAGATTCAAGTTTAATTTATTCTTATTAACTCAAAGAATTTTAGATATGGAAGGACTTTTAAAGATCATCTAGCTGAACTCATTTCTTTTATCTGAGAAAACTGAAGGAAAGTAATTTGAAAATATCATGTATTGAGTAGCAGAGTAGTGTTAATATTCTACATATTAAGCTAGTAAAATAAATACATATTTCTAATTTGTACATTACTTAAATCAGATTTATTTTTTCTGATTCCAGAATTTTATTAGTAATTGATAATTCAATATCTACTCACATGATGACATTGCTTAGCTAATAAAGATAATTCAAGGGGCTGGGGATTTAGCTCAGTGATTAGAGTGCTTGCCTTGCAAGCTAAAGGCCCTGAGTTCTATCTCCGGCACCACACACACACAAAAAAGTTAATTCAAAATGCATCATTAAAATTATTTAACTATTTAAATATTTTTATTTAAATAGTTTAATATGAACTAAATATCACAGATGGGAAAGTGGGAATTCTACTGATACAAAAGAAGACTAACAATATTCTTAACTGAAAAAAATTAGATGTGAAGCATCCTACATAAAAAAAATGGAAGAACTAAAACATGAACTTGAGTATCTACTGCTATGGATAGACGGAAAGAGAAAAGAGAAGTGAGTCAAAGTTTGAACTGCACTTCTCCTTGGCATTGACAGAGTCCAGGGGAGCAGTTGGAAGGCTCAAAAAGTAAGATAGAACTTGAGTTTGAATAGATTTCCTGCCATCCTCGTTGGACTAAGATGAAAATTTCTATATTCATGATGCTATATGCAAGAGGAGTACGGATAAACAGCCCAAGATATCACACGTAAATCCCAACACAGTTCTGTTTTATGAGAAAGGATGATATCCAATTGGACAACTCTTTCCAAAAGTAAGCCAGCTTCAAATTAACTGAACATCTGGTCTGTAGCCATTCTGCTTTCTAAAGAGAGCAGAAAGAAGTCCTCCCTGGGAGAATGTAACACTTATCTAGATTTTAAAATCATCTCTTCAAATTTTCACACAATCTGTAGAAACTCAACTATACAGCAAGATGTTTAGAGAGAAATGATGACTGATAATACAAATAATAGAGATAATAGAAAAAGATTTATTGGTATGTGAACAAAGCTAATAGACATCGGTATGATTAATGCTTCAAGAAGTTAAAGATGAATGAAGAATTTTTATTAAAAACAAGGAAACCACAAAAATTCTCAAACAGACATTGTAACAACTGATGATAATTAATTTATCATTTAATCCAAAAAGTAGATTTATATATTTTTTTAAAAGTAGACCAGAAAAATTGAACAAAATATTAGTCACATGAATGAAAAAAAAAAAAAAAGAAGAAAAATGAACTCAAAAGTACTAGGAAGAAATGTAAGAAGAAATGAAAAATACATAATTTACCTTTAATTAGAATCCTAGATATAAAGGAGAAATAATGATGTAGAATTGATATTTGAAGACATAGAGACTTGTAGTTTTTCAAAACTGATGAAAATAACCAAAATACAAATTTGAGAAACACAACTACTCCAAGCAGGAAGAACCACAAGGGAACATACGAGTTTAGTTTGATGAGGATATAAGTTACATAAAAAATGTTAATAAAAGACTAAAATGTAATATTGGGAAAGGGAAGAAGATGTCCAAATGGGAAAGAGAACAAGAGAGGGGGAACGGAACAGAAGGAAAGGGAAATAAGAAATGGAAGGAAAAAACGGAAACAAATCTTTTGTAGACAGGGAGGGAGGAGGGGGTGAGGGGAGGGTAATGAGAAAAAAAGAAGCAACAAGATATATCATGTACAGATACGAATTCCCTATGATGAATGTTATCACTATGTACTTCTAAAATGTACCATTAAAATAAAATTTAAAAAAATATTAAGAAAAGTTAAAAACTGTAAAATATTATCAACCATAAACTGGATAGAGAAGTACTTTTCAAGAGAATCACACTGAATAGAGTCTTGAGTGGGAAGAAAAAGTCTCAGATCAATACAAGATAAAAGAGTTGGTAACTGTCCAACTCTAAATAAATGTTTACTAAATAAAATGAAAATAACATTTTCTGGAGCTCATAAATTCACAACAAATTTGGCAAAAAAATGGAATACAATGGAGTAAAGGTATTTTTATCTCTCTCCTATTATGAGATAATATATCTGATAAAGTGTAAGAGATATCAATGTTCTACTTCTAATACCATATATTTACTACATATATATATATATATATATTTCAAGGGACATACGTATATATGTATATTTTAAGGGACATACATACATATATATATTTTAAGGGATATACATGTGATGTGGTGGTCTTATTATTTTCACCTTGAGCAAGTATACCCAGCTGCATTGACTTTGTGCAGTTCTGGGTGTAGAGGATCCACCTGAGGCTTGTAGGTGACACAACATAAAGGAGAAAGTGAGCAGACGATGGAGCCAGCTGTTTTTCCAAAGCTCTGCGTCCACTGGATCTCCCAAAGGGAACTCGGCTGTTCTTATCAGAGGAGGAGCTTGCTCGGGGCCTTCCTGTCATAGAGGATGTCAGCTGTTCGCTTCAGAGGAGCTCTGGTCTTCATCTCCGCTGCGACCTTTGCATCCTGGTTCCAGGACAGATTTCTTCAGCTTTTTATGCAGACACGGATTATACACCAAACAGCTGTGAGCTCCCAGCCCTCGACTGGATCCTTTGGATCTCCAGTGCATAGAGAGACGTTCTGTACTCTTCCTGCATTTGCCTTGTGTGTGCGAATGTTGTAACTTGTACTTGTCCTGTATTAAATCTGCTCTCTTGCAAACCATTGACTCTAGAAGAGTAACTAATACATATGAGAAGCAGAAAAATCACCCGCTATAATGTGCTCTCAAATAACTTCAGAAATCTTTTAGGAAAATTAAATATTTGTTTAATGTAATTAATTATAGGGAACAATACACATATAATAGTTTTTATCTTTAATTGATTATTGAAATGGAACTTGCACATTTAGAAATGAAACTGGCCATTCACACGTGTAACAGTGCTAGTTCACTGAATAAATCTCTCTCCCCTATTAGACCCTGAAGCAGTGAAGTGTGAGCCCATGAGATTACCCTACTACAAAGCATACAGCCATAAAGCAAGTTAAACTCCTCAAAATGCTCACACTCTGGAAGGTATGAATGACTCACTTCAGAAGTGGCTGTATTTGCCATGTTTATGTTCTTCTAAACCTTATAATATCACAAAAGATTTTATATAATCAGAGAAAAAAACTTTCACGTAATAACAGTGTATACGCACATATGTACATTAAATGTAGTATGAATTTTATACGCATGAGCTAATTTACCTTGTCCTTGAAATTCCTAATTCTGAATCACTTGAAGATTTTTAGTGTAGGAGCCATTGTTACCTGATTAAAATAACAGAAATAATTTTATGCTCTAAATAACACTAATTTTCATGGCTACTATATGTGGTTATAGGTGGATGTGAACTAGGCAAATTTAAATACCACCTTTTTATATTGGAAGATGGAAGATAAAAAAAAAATTATAAAGAATGTGAGAGGTGTGCTCGGCAATAAACACAAAAAAAGAAAGTTGAAATTGTTCTGCAGTAAATATGGTAAAGGAACTTACCGTCCTACAGAGAATGACAATAAATATTGTACCTAGTAATAAACAAACTAACAAAAAGCAAACTCTCATAGGTTCTAGAGAGCAAAGAAAACCAGGTACATTTTGAAAAAGAGTTGAAACTTGAAGGAAAAGACCAGCATGCATTGAAATTTTTGTAGTTGTTGCCTAAAGTAGGGTGCAAGTGGAACACAGCGCAAAAGGTTTGATACTTCAATCGAAGTCAAGAATAAAGAAATAAAAGAAAGAAACTGAATGAAATGATAGCTGCTGGAAAGTGAGAAGTCATCTTTAAAAAAGGGGAGGCAGATCTCAAGTTCTCTACAAAGTTTTACCTAATTCCTGCTGACCCCTGGGACATGTATGTCGTGGATGAATTATATGGAAGCAGTTAGTGACTCAGCCAAGAGTTGAATCAAGATTTTATTTGCTTCTCCGTGCAGATACTGCAATTAAGAGAAATGGAGATTTTAAACCAGCTATTATACCTTCACTGAATAAAGTGAAAAAATAAGTTCAGAATGAATGAAAAGATAGGAGACATTAGTGGAGATATTGGAAACATATTTTAAATTTAAGAAATTCTAAAAATGAGAAATACAAAATGCAAAATATAAATTGGATGGTGGAAGAATGTAACATCATAGTAAAATAGTAGAAGATTACTGAATTTGAAGAAAAATCAATAAAACTAATCCAGTTGGAGAGAAAATACTTAAAATTGAAAAACATTAGAAGGGCTTTAAGGGTGTGTGTGAAACCATTAATATTTCAACATATATTAACATGAGATAAAAATATTGAGAATGAATATGTTATAAACAAGAGATAAAAACTAATCAAATTTGATGAAAGACATATTTTTGTAAATTCTGGAAACTCTGTGAAACTAAACATGATAAATACAAAGGAATTCATTTCTAGGTATAAAACAGTTAAGCCTCTGAAAACTTAATGATAATATCTGGAAATAAACCACAGAGAAACAACATATTACATAAATGACAGGTCAGATATCTCTATAGAAATATTTCAATTTCTGCTTTACCTCAAAAGAGATCATTAGTTTTTAACCTAACTTATCAAACATACCTAAGGAAATATAGGACTCAACGTGGCCTTTGGTTTTCTAAATATTTTTAGACAGTACCACATAATCTATACCACAAAAGAAGGAAAGTTAATAATTTGCATTTCAAACAACAAACAAACAAAAAAACTTTGTTCAACAAAATTACTATTAGGAAAATGTAGGCTACGGAGTAAATATTAAAAATGCATATACCAAGGTGAGAACTTGTAAGCACATTACCTAATATAACTTTAAAAGGAATAACACAAACAATGAGAAGCCAGTTTTTAAGAAGTGGACAAATCACTTGAATAGACACTAAAAGAAAATATATGAATCATGCATGAGCTCAGGGATAGCTGTTTCGTATTATTGGTCACCAAATAATTGCAAGTTAAAATAATATGAGATAATCCCATTTGAGAATATATATGCATACACACAAATTACAATGTCTATATTTCTTGAAAGGTCAACATACTAAGCATCTGAGAATTTTCAGCACAACCAAAACTCTCATATGTTGCTGGTTGGAGTGAAAAATATCACAGATGTTTTGAAAAAGTGGCCATTTTTTATAAATTATGTATATAAACATATATACACACATATATATGTATAGACAAGCCGTACATTTCAAATCCCTATCCAAGAGCTATGAAAATATCTGCAATATTAAATACTTGTACATCAATATACATTAAAAGGTTTTTCATAACAAATAAACATTTATATATCCAAATATTGGGCAACAGGAAAATATATTGATAAAATGTGGGATAAATTATCATCTAATATATTGATCTTCATCATATATATGTGTAAACTTGAACATAATATTGTTTACACATGTAATCGATAAATTTCAACATCTTTGTAATGAATGACAATTCAGATACTATGAAAACATTCTATTGAGTTTATGAATGTATACATCCTTAAAAATACAAAATATTCTTTAGGGACAAGACACAATAGTTTTTGGTCAAACCTGAGCAGATGGATGAATGGATGTCAGATGGACCAGATGACCCTTTGAGAGTTATGAATTTGAAATGTAAATTGCCAAAGTGCTCTCTCAGGACCATAATTGTGACTATGGCTACATGGATATGTACCCTATCAAAATTTGTGCCAGTTAACACTTTAACATGGTTTATTGTGTTAGTTTTAAATCAATTAGATTTTCAGTAAAACAAGTAATTCTAAAATCTTTAGAAACGTCTAGGTTTTATAGTAAGACTTAATAACACATTAAGAGGAATCTAGGCACCCAGTCAAACCAAAAGCAGAAACAGAATAAATAAATGTGGGCTGCATACGTGCAAAAGTTTGCAAAGAATTGAGTGTGTGTGCTAGGCACGAGGATCGAAGAAGCTGAGAATTCAGAATAGTAGCACAGGACTGGAGACAGAATAAAGGCAGCAAGAGTCAAGGTGCTCTGGCAGTGACAGCAGGTGGCTGGGGTTACAGATTCTGCTTGCAGGCAGCCACACTGATGACACCCGTCCATAGCTGTTAAGTGAAGCCATGAGCTCTCGCTCTACTCTATACATACAAATCTATTGAAAAAGAAAAGTCTGTTTTGTTTTTTTTTTTTAATATGTCAACCTGGCAACTTTGAAGTAAGTGCCTGGAATTCTTTTTTTGTGTATCTTGCATGTTACACCGCAAGGCAGGTTATTGGGAAATTAGGAAAGCGGAAGGGAAGCAGAGGCACGTTGGAGTCACACTCACACATAATATCATTTCTGCTCTACCACTTTACTTCAGTACTGAGAAGCAGGTACAAAGACTGCACCAACCCTATGAAGACTGCACCTTCCCTACCACCCTTGTTTTCCACCCGGTGACCAAGGGACTGCAGCTCATGCTTGTGTTATCCAGTCTTGTCATCTTCTCTCCCTGACTACTTCCTGCCCTTTAAACTGAAACCCGCATCAAGGGATCACAATTCTTTAGCACCTGCTTCAGCCATTTCCACAACGTGTAAGCCAATTTTTAGAAAAAAATACTTTGCAACCTTTGTATTTATTTGTCTATTACTTATCTTCTAATAGTTATCTGGTTGTGTGGTTCAGCGTTGATTCCACAGAAAAAGACAGTAAGAAGTATACTATTGATTTGTCAAAAGATAGTAATCAAATGTTAAAACTGGATTAGAATAATCATAGTGGGCCAAATCTGTCCCCAAATGTACTGAAAAGTATAATAATCTCAAATATATGTATATATATTTTTATGTATGTATACACACATATCTATGTACATGCATATGTGTGAATGTATGAGTGTGTGTATATACTGCCTTATTTCTGGGAGATAGGCTCCAAGTCCTCCATGGTCACCTAAAAGTGTAAATAACATCTAACCCTACATAGACTGAACATCTTTAATTCAAAATCCAAAATCTAAACTGGTAAAATATCCAAAACTCTGAGTACCAAGTTAATAGCACAAGTGGTGAATTTCACACATCATCTCGTGGATCTAGTCTTAGTGAGAACACATGTTGACAAAAAGTCACATGGAAAATTAAGAACATGAATATAAGGTATACACAAAACAAATTAATGTCATGTTTAGATTTGGGTGTTATTACATGGTATCTTATGATGTATATGCTAATGTCCAAAGTCTGAAACTATGCCAAGTCCAACAAACATCTGGTTCAAAATATTTTGGATAAAGACTACATAGTCTATGTGTATTTTTTCCTATAATACATACTTATGACTAAATTTAATTTATAAATTACAACCAAAACAGATTGACAAATACGACTAACAATAAAAACAGGCAATATAATAACATACTTTAATAAATGTTGTGCGAATGCAATTTCTATGTTTATTTCTTAGATTTTTCAATTTAAAATTTGCAGACTATTTTTTTTTTTTTTTTTGTGCCGGGGATCGAACTCAGGGCCTTGTGCTTGCAAGGCAAGCACTCTAACCACTGAGCTAAATCCTCAGCCCCTGCAGACTATTTTTGACTACAGGTTACTGCAGGTAACCATAGACGAGAGAAGATGGATGGATAGATGGGTGGATAGATAGCTAGATAGATAGATAGAAGGACAGACAGACAGACATAAGTTTTCCTTGACTTACAATAGGGCTATGTCCCACCAAATTCATTCTAAAGAGTAAATTTATGTTTAAAATGCATATAATACACCTAAATTACCAAAAATTATAAGGTAGAGTAGCTTACATTAACCATCCTCAGAACACTTACATTTATTTAAAAATGAACAAAACATCATACACTAAGTTTAATTTATAATAAAGTTGTTGAACATATGTAATTAGTTGAATACTGAAAACGAAAACCAAAATGGTTGTACAGATATTATTTTAAATCTTTATAAAGTCAAAACAGTACAATAATTATATTCTGGGCAATCTCTGTATAGTTTACTCATAAAAATATGTTAAAAACAGATGAGAAGATTAAAGAACAGAAATTTGTTTTTTCTGTCTTGAAGATTGGAAGCCTGAAATCAGAGGCTCTTAGAATGGGTAGGTTCTTGAAAGCATCCTCTACCTGGCTCACTGACAGCCACTTCCTGGCCATAGCTTCCTGTGTTGGGAACAATAAAGAGGGATGTACTGGTCAGCTTTCCCACTACTGGGACAAAATATGAGACATTCACAAATTAGAGGGGAGAGATTTACTTTGGCTCATGGTTTCATGCCATGAATAGCTGACTCTATGCAGAAATGGCTTTATGGAAGAGCATGGTGGAGGAAAGCTGTTCACTCCCTGGCAGCCAAGAAGTAGAGAGAGAAAGGAAAAGCCAAGGACTGGGACTAAAACCTTCCAGAATGACCTCACTCTTATGACCATTGTCCCCCTCCTAACAGCACATTCAGCTGTGAACTCATCAGTGGATTCATCTATGGGTAATTATTGGGTCCTGATGAATCAATCACCTTCCAAAAGCTCCATCACTGAATATATGAGATTTTTGGAGACATTTTAGATTTAAACTGCAATAAAAGAAGAAGGTAAGGGGGAGAGAGACAATAATAGTATGCAGTAGAAAAATATTGAAGTCAGACAGATCTCAATTTAAATCCTTAAGTTATCATTAACCTGTGCAAAATTCTTGAACTCTATTTCTTCCACTTACAAATCTCCATAGCATTAGTCATAAAATTGCCCCGAAAATTTACTGAGTTGCCGAATTAAAAACAACTACAAAAATATCTGGCGCATTGCAAGAACATAATAAATCTTAGTTTTTTTCCTTTTCTTTTTAATAATTCCAAGAGATATGAAACAGGTATCAAGATATAATCCTTGGAAAGAGATTTCCCTTAGTGTAGTGGAATTTATTTTCATATTTTCAGAGAGTAACAGCTGTGTTTCCAATTGTTGCATACTGAATTACTTTCCTAATTTACCTAACATTTGAAATGAGACTTCAAAGGACACACATTCCCTAAGATCAAATATTTAAGTAAGGTTTATATGAAATACCTAAACCTCTGAAAATATCTCAGAGGGAAATCCCATTTGTAACAGTACGACAGAAAGACATCCTAAAGGGACGTCTTACTAGACTACAACTTGATCCTAGATAATTTACAACAAATACACTTTTAAAGCACTGCTGTAAGCAAAGAAAATGTCTGAGGACAAATAACAATAAAAATAAGCTAGAGAAGTAAAGCTAACACTTGGAAACTGGTAGCACAGAAATCAGGTTACACTCAGAAAAAAATTGCAATGTCAGATTGGAAACAAACTAAATTTGGTATTTGCCACAAAACATTCAGCAGGGTTGATTCTGAAATGCCCCATGGATCTATGATCACTGAAGAGGCTTAAAGTGAGTTAAGGTTTGTAACTTCCCCTTGTTTCTGGAGTAAGATACCCCAAATCCCCTTAGAAGGAAAATCAACAAAATGTGGTTTCTTAAAAATAGGCTACATGCTTAAGTACAATCTTAAATTCACAAACAAAGCAAAACAAAACAAAAAAGAGACAGGAAAAATAAAGGCCATGAAATAATTCTGCTATTACCTTGATATGAAAACCAACATTAAAATCATGTAAAAATCTAAATGAAAAAATCACCACAATTTATAAAAATCCAAAACAAATATTCAAATGTGAAAAACTTCAAACATTCTCCAAAATGCAGGAGAATATTTTCGTGTCTTTATTTTGGATAAGGATTTATTTGATTGTAAAAATAAATACGAACTACATACTGAATGTAAGATTTAGGTTTATCTGTAGACACCACACAAAAAGTAAATAAGCTACAAATTTATGGAAGATATTTTTCAACTATGATAACTTGTAATTTTGCACCCAGAATATTGATTATATTGTGGGAGAAGAAAGATAGCATTATTTATACTTGTAATATTGAATCTACTGTTTTGTTGCCAAAGATTGCCAGCTTTCATTTCATTATTAAGAATGTATGTATGTTTCTCTTTTTTATCCACACTTCATTTGTTTTATATACTAAATACTTAATATTAAGTTTTCAGTTATTCTACAAGAATGCTCTCTTAGATTATTTTCCGAGTTTGGTCATTTCCCAAAATGCTATGGTAATGCTTATGATTTCCCATTCGTTTTCCTTTTTTTTGATACTGATTTTGCATCTTGCGTTAAGTGCTGAATTTTTGTTGATTTTCCAATATGCACTGCTCAGCTGATGTCCAATCCTGCTGATGTCTCTGGGCTAATAGACACATTTGGCAAGTGCACATTCATACACACAATGCACACTGCCAGCACCAGCAGCTTCCACAATCTGTGCTTGAAAATTTACATTGATCATGATTACTGCTCCACCTGGGTTAAATAAACCTTTCTTATTCTTCGGAACAAAGTGGTTTCCCTAATTAGCAGTGATCGCACAGTGAGGACATGTGAAGGATTGTGGAACAATTCTATGCATTTTCAGAACATAACAGTGTGGTGATAACCACCCAATAATTTCTTTTTCATATTTTGAGTCTAGAAAATAATGTTTCTAGAGCCTTTAAATTATGTTTAGTATTTGTATTCAGTGAAGCATTCAGTATTTATAGAACATTTTTTTTCTTTCCAACAGTAAAGTTATTATGTGTCAAGATATGAACTCTCGGGGCTGGGGATTTAGCTCAGTGATTAGAGTGCTTGCCTTGTAAGCACAAGGGCCTGAGTTCGATCCCGGGCCCCACCAAAAGAAAAAAAAAAAAAAGATATGGAATCTCAGATTTGGTCTCTGAGTATGTTCCTTAATCAGAGAAAGAAAATGAGAAGTTTTGTTTCAAGTTAAGTCTTTTGTTTTTCTGAGTTTCAGAAATAATACAATAATTAGTAAGAAGTAAACAAGGCATGACAAATTTTCTGTTATTTAATTTTCCGTGTTACTTACGAAAGTATATATTCAAAATATCAGTATTTGCTTGAGAGGAGATCAGTGAAAATCTCACAATTAGCAAGTTGATTAACTAGAGTATTTTAAAACATGACATTTTCCGGTACAGGCTTATGTAATGTTGTCTCGCCTGCATTTTCTGCCTTCAAAGTTGGTCAGAAAATAGCTGAATGATATGGAGAACATTGGAATATAAAAGTTTAAAAAATAATAAAATAGAATAGAAACTTTGTAAAAAGTATAAAGTTAGTTTCAGCATATGACAGTAGAAGATGATAAAGTGGTTTAAAGATTGTCTTTCAATTCTGCTCTTCTCCAAGCCCTGTAGATCATGAGCATCCAAGTCACTAATTTTGTTCTTTCTCTTCCTTGAGCCCATTTCCTCCAGGGCTTCCCGATTCTGTGCTTCTCTGGACCTCACTAATACGTGGTCCTCATCCAAGTCACCATAAGTCTATCTCCCTCTGTGATTAGTTCACTGACTATAACTTCCACCAGTCCTTTAGAGTGAATTTTATGTCCTTCTTTTGATACCCGTAGCATTTTATATTTTTCAATATTTGCACAATCACCATTGTGTTAAATTACATGGTAAGGTCTGTATTTACAGCTATGTGGAAAGCTTTCTTAAAATAGTGAACAGTTTATTCATTATTTGTTCTTTACAGATAATAGATAATAGATACATGGACACACAACAGACAGTCAATAAAATTAATTGAATATATTTTTCGAAGTCATAAAGAAAGCTACAAGTCCTTCTTATATTATTTGGAATGGGGTTTATTATTCAAGAATAACTAGCAGATTTTGTAGATAGTTGTCTTTGTAATGCTTTGGAAAAAGAGGATGGCTTCAATACCTATCAGTGTAAGATTCACTATATGGTTATTGAGAGTTGGTTCGAATTCCTGTGTTCTGATAAAGGTCTAAGTTTCCCGGGGCGCGCCTGTTCTTCCAAGGTCTGGCTAACCTTGCAGGAACAGTCTTACTATCAACAAAGAATTTACTTTGATCTTCACTCTGGCGGCATCCCGGGTCCTAGCCAGACCCAGGATGAATGCCTGAGATAAAGTCGTGCACGCCCATTTCCTGGAGGGGAACATTCCTTTGTCAGAGCATAGATAACTACAGGTGCAGCACCCAGGTGCACACTCTC
>PVJO010006858.1:0-85875 GCA_004026905.1 Hystrix cristata
TCCAGCCTGCTCTCCCTCTGGTCCCGCACTGGTACTTCCTAATGTGGGTTGGATGGGTGTCTGTCTATACTGTCTGTCTATACTGCTGGCTGCCCCTCTCACCCTGTATCTACCAGGAGATTATGGAGATGAGTCCAATAATGGCCAGAGAGGCGACAGTTGCTCACAAACGCCCTGTCCTCTAACCCTCCCCACCACAGGTCATGGTCCGCTCTGTCCTCCAGGCCTGTCCCCGGGGGAGACATCTTCACTGGCAGCTTCTGTGTTCCTTCCTTTTGGGGGACAGTGGTACTGATTGACTTTGCAGTGCAACATCACCCAAAACACCTTTGCAAGGGGCACCAAAAAAAAAAAAAATCCCCATTTCACTAACACTTTTACTGATTCTCCCTTTCTTCTTGCCATTTATCCCTAATTTAACACCAGTGTCACAGCAGCAGCTTCAGATGGCGAATGACCCTCACCGAAGGCCATAATGGCAGGTTTATTTCCAGTTTGAGTATTGAGTCTCACTTGCTTTTAATTTCTCATAGGTTCATTTTGGCTTTGTTGGAATAGAAAGCAAAAGATTTCACTTCATTGTAATTCTGTATGTAGACTAAATAAAAAAAATACTAAGCCTCCGGGGTTCGGTTGAGGCTGAGACAGACCCCCAGACTCTGGCGGAGAGGTTTGTGGAATCTTTAAATGACCCCAAACATACAGGACTTTCGTTCCTGGGGGCTACCCTCAAATTCTCTGCCAGCAGCCCCTGAACTCCCTCTTACCACATCGGAAACCAAGTTCTCTAAACAGAAACTATAACCACGGCAAGTTGTGTCACTTCGGTGATATATCTCCCAGAATATTATAAACTGGGTAGCTAAATTTTTCATTGCCTGAGAGACGTCCACAGCCAGAGATCTAAGGACAGAAAGTTCACGTCTCTCTCCATTAAGAAATTTAATTCACATTTTACTCGGCCTCAGCCTTTGATTAATACTCTGGATACATCATGCAGCAGTCCTTGGGATTATGAAAAGTGATTTGTCTAATCTGCGTGTCAGTCTCCTTTGGGATCTACAGAGAAAAAAAACAAAAAAACCCCAAGCCTGCCCTCTGTAGCTATTGATTTCACAGCATTTGCTTGGCGGTGCCTCCACATTCCGGCCACGTCAAGTGGATACGGAGCAATTTGATCCATGGAGTGTGGCAAGAGTGTTGTCACCATCCTCAGACCCAGTTCATCTGGAGGATTTCATATTGCACATATCAGCGCTCAAAGTGGGTTTTAATGAAATCTCTAGCAAAATGAAGTTAATATAAAAGTGAGTGTAAAAACATATGCTCATGGCTCCAGCTGGCCAGCAGAGATGCAGTGAAGGTTGTGTCCCCACTTCTGACTCTGGGTCCCAACGATCACTTGTGGATACTCTGAATCAAGGCTGGACCTAAAGGACAGCAGTGAAGGATGCGGGTTTCATGTGACAAGCCCCGTCCCCTCTGGACTTGAGCTAAACTTCCTCTCCCCAGCTTTCCTTTCTCAGTACCCACTGACCAATTTCACCACCAAGGCAAAAACCTCAATCTCTCTACTTTTATTATTCATAAATTCAACTTCCCCTGATCTAGGTTGGACACTCCTCCTTCCAAAAGGGACAGCTGGCCAATTTGATGTGCTCATGTATTTAAGTAGATGGACCCAAGTTGACATGATTTTCCCTACTCACTTTCTGGAGACTGTACTCTACCTCAGAGTATGAAATCAAGTAGAGGATTTTCATGGTAGGCAGTCAAGGAAATATGCTGGCGCGTGAGGGGGCGTTCACACATCTCTGCATTAGAGCTTATGTTGTGGTACTTGTTTCTTCTACACACAGGGTTGATCCTGCCTGAAGAGGGCTGTATCTTGCAAGAATTTTGCTTTAGTTGGTTTAATAAACCAGAGAGAGGTGTGGAGGCATCTGAGTTGAACCCTATATGAAGCACGCATAGTGGAGGAGTTGGAGAGGGAGGATGCTGCTTACCTTTGGGAAGGCAGATTGGCCTAAAAGAGTCTTAGAAATCACTTCCTTCCTTTATCTAAGCCATACTGAAAGGTGATTTGAAAAACAATTTGTTCGTGGAGTTTTTGAGAATCAAACTTTAACATCTTATGAGTCATTGAAAGAGGTGAAATTTTCCTGAGGAAAAAGAAATGCACTTTCTACTGTTTTGCCTTTTTTTTTTTTTTTTTTTTTTTTTTTTTTTTTTTTTTTTTTTTTTTTTTTTTTTTTTTTTTTTTTTTTTTTTTTTTTTTTTGTGGTGCCGGGGATCGAACTCAGGCCCTTGTGCTTGCAAGGCAAGCACTCTAATCACTGAGCTAAATCCCCAGCCCCTGTTTTGCCTTTTTGCTTTAGAAAAAAGATCCAGGCTTATGAAATGTTGGAATCACATTGTATTCTTAAAGTTATTATTTCAGCTCTTTTGTAGACCCAATCATCCCAAACCTTAGTTTTCTTTTTTTAAATCTGTCAAGAATCTTTCATATTCGTATTGAGGGTGATATTCCGATTGAAGGAGAGCATCAAACTCTGTCCAACACTAGGCCTGGTGTCTGGATCCTATTTTAAAAATGCAGATGTTTCTATACCTAAGTGCCTACATTTTAGGGGTAAGCATGAGCAGTTCTTCCTCCCTCTGCTAGAGGAGTAAATTTGAAATACAGCAACACAGCACTTGGCACCTGGAACACGGGTTGTACTAATAAAAAACAACTTATATCTCTATTGTGCACCATCAAGACCAAGAGTTATTTGAATTATCAAGACAATAGTACTGATTACCTTGTGTATTTGTTAGGATGTATAAGATTCTTGAAGATGAAGAATCAGGGAACCTCAGATCCAGGTCTAGAGCCCTGCAGCATTGTGTGCTACCTTTGAGAAATATGAGCCATGACTTTCAGTAAGTTACTTTACGGCTCTGAAATCCAGTTTCCTCATCAATAAGCTGGTATTAATATCACCTGGTAGTACTGTGCAGATTAAATGAACTGTAACATGAGATTTATACAACGTTTGTAATGATAGAATAAGTAACTTGTTAAACACTCCTCCAAGGCAGTGATAATGCTGCGCAAAGTTATCAACAGCCACAACTTCTGGACTCTGAAAAATCAACTAAACACGTACAACAAATTGAGAAGCATTTATTTACCGTGAACTACCAAACCTTAGTTAAGAACAGAGGGTATCTGTGGGATTAGATGGGACCTGCTCCCAACTCCCTAACCCATCTAGCTCCACACAGCAATCCCCTCTGTGCAGGGCAGGCCACGGACACCACAGATTTATTGCTGGAGAGGACCGGCTTGCTTGGAGTGGGGCACAGAGAACCCTACAGAAGTACTAACCATATCGGTGGCAGATGAATAGGAGAGGACAACATTGCAGCCATCCTGAGGGTGCAATTCTGGCTTTGGCAAATAACAGAAATGCAACTTGTCACAAACCAACAGGGACTTCTAAGGAGCAAGACAGCCACAGTGGACATTGATAAGATCACCCCATTTCTGGAAGGCTGAACAAAGATGCAAGGGTGTGAACAGACTCAGAAGTGACCAGAGAGGGCCCCAACTATGCACACATCTTTGGCTGAACATGAGGTACAGGAAGCTAAGCTAGACAAAGAAACAATGTGAGCAGACACATCAGTGGCCACATGCCGCATGACAACAGACTCTACAGAGTTAGTCTAAGGAGGTCACCAACCAATCAAGGGACCAAGCGACCCACTAAAATGGGAATGACACCCGTGGGGAGGGGGAATCAGAATCCAGAGTTCCTATAGTAACTGAAATGTTCATTTTTCAACAAAAAGTTACAAGACTTACAGAGAAAAAGAAAAGTAGTATCCATACGCAGAAAAACTAAAATAAAAGCAGCCAAAGTAAGCTGTCTTTGAGGAAACCCAGATTTGGGACAGAGCAGAGAAAAACTTCAAAGCAGATGTAATAACATGTTCAAAGAACTAAAAGAAACCACGTTTGAAGAAGTAAAGCCAAGTATGGTGATGACACATTGAATGGAGAATGTCAATATGGAGATAAATTATATAAAAGAATCAGGTTGAAATTTTGGAGTTGAAAAGTGTAATAAGTGAAATGAAAAATTCGCTAGAGTCCTTCAACAGCAGATCTGAAACTGCAGTAGAAAGAATTGGCAAAATGAAGAATGAAGATAGATCAGTGGAAAAAGTCCCAATTGAAGAACAGAAAGAAACAGCACAATAATAAATGACAAAGGCCTAGGATTTCTGTGGGATGTTATCAAGCATCCTGGCAAATAGAGAATGGGTGTCCCAGAAAGAGAAGAAAAGGGGAGGAAATGACAATACAGTAGTACATTAGTTCACAAACTTAGTTCGTTCCACGATTCCGAAAAAGATGGCCACGTTCACGTTCATGTTCATGTTCATGTGGGAAAGATGGCCCTGCCATGTTTGTTACCTGATGCAGAGTTCACAAACAAAAACAAAATTTTGCCAAATTCTCCTGTTTGCAAATCAAAATGTTTGCAAATAAAAGCCTTTGTGAACTGAAGTATCACTGTATTTAAAGACACAATGGCTGTATATTCCCCAAATTTGATTTAAAAGCTTAGTTTAAACACCCAAGAAGGTCAACAAACAAGTAGTATAAAAAACCAGGAGATTTCAAAAGGAAGATTTAAAAACAGCAAAGAGATATGTCATAATGATTACTGGGTCAATTCACCAGGAAGCTAGAAGTATAAAAGTTACAAAGTTAGGCAGAGTCCTAAAATGTAGAAAGCAAACTTGACAGAATTTAAGAGAGAAATAGAAAAGTCAACAACAATAGTTGGAACCTTTAATACTCTGGTCTCAATAATCGATAAACTAACTAGAGAGAAATACGGCAAGACTATACAAAGAGTTGAACAATATCATCAACCAGCTTGACGTAACTGATACATAGAGAACATTCCACCCCACAGCAGCAGGACACTCATTCTTCAAAATGGCCTATACACTAGGCAATAAAGCAAAGTGCTAACAAATTTAAGTAACACAAAGTATTTCTCTGAATACAACGAACAGTAGAAATGAACAGCGGAAATAAAAGGAGACCTTAAATATTTAGAAATTAAACAATGCATGCCTGCATAACTCATGGGTCAAATAAAAGTGACGAAGAAAATTAGAAAATATTTTTCACTGAATGGAAACAAAAACACATCATTGACATTTACATGATGTAGCTAAAGTGGTTACTTAGAAAAAAATTTTTAAGTGACAAATTTGATCATGATCAGCAGTCAAAAGCTGATTCTTTGAAAAGAATACTCGACAAGTCTGTGGCAAAATCAAGCCTAAGAAAACAAGAAAAAGAAGGACAATATTATAAACATAGGAGTTAAAAATAGGGGACTACCTTGGATAGCCTTGCAGAATGAAGCTGAAATTTTAAGTGGGCAATCTCCTAGTAAAGTGTGTCACTAGAAGCGACTCTCAATAGATGTAAATAGACCTATGACCATTGAAGAAACAGAAAGGAGGTGTCCCCTCATCTTGGTGGCCAATGAGAATGGCCCTTCCTCCCTGCCTCTCTTCCTCCACGTTTCTCTGTCCCTTTCTGTGTGTGTCTCACTTTATATGAGTGTTTTGAATATGCAGGATCAACACTAGAATATGCTCCACTTGGGCAGTAACCCCTGAGTGGGCAAATGACATGCGTCCAGGGGGAAGTTGTTTGTGTAAAGCTATCTGGAGGTCAGGCACAGGGGGTCATTCCTCTTTGGTGACCAGTGTCCTTGCGGGGTGTGGAGGGGTAGAAGTTGTGGCTTCGCTTGGGTTTTCCTGTGAGGTAGGCAGGGCTCTTGTTTGATCCCGACTCCCGGAATGTAATGGAGAAAGGAGTAGTGGGGACAGGATCCTAGATGTGGCCCTTGTGGTGTGTGCAGGAAGGCTGCGAGCCCTTCCAGAGACATCAGCAGGTTGTCTCTGAGTTGGAGGTCACTGGAGATCCACCCCACTGCTGCAGCTCAGTGATGAAGGACATGGCCTGCACTTGGCCCCATAACCACCCCTCCCTGTCAGCTCCCTCTGGAGCCCAGTGAGCTGGGGGAGTTCTGGTTGGGGTGAGAGGTCGCCGTAAGATCAGGCCCTGTTTGAGTCTTGCGTTGTGGAGACACTGTTCCGTGCTGGAGCAAAGGGGGAGGCTGAAGGACCCCCTCGGGCTGCTGTGGAGTCGGGGATGCAGACTGGGACAGCAGCCACAAAAGGGGACATGGGGACAAGTGACAAGGAGCACTTCATCATTTAGGAAATAACTTGCTGCTCACAAAAAAGCGGCTTGCTGAAAATGGATCACAGTGATGTTCTAACCTGACGTTTTTCAGGTTAGGCAAGACCGATTTCATTCGATTGCTTTTTGCGTTTTGTTTTTATCTTGGATAAAGGGTGTGCCCGTCTTTTCTTCTGTGAACAATGGGCCGATTGTTAGGAGCCTCGCTTACATGTGTCTATCTGTGTATTTTGCTGTGACTCCTGTGTTTTGGACGTCTTCAGGGACAGATGATACTTATGAATGATGTCCCAAGGGTGTAATCAGCGTGAGTCATTCTCAGAACCAGTTTTACCCACTAGGGGTGCCAGCTGCACCCAGTTCACAACGGAACACACCTGAAACATTTTCCTGTTGGGGTCAGAAGGGCATATTTTAGGAGCCCATCTGTTTTTCCGGGGGTTTAATGTCACGTGATGGGGACTCTGCAGACCCTGTTAAGTGTTTTGACAAGGTGAAGACTCATTACATAGTTGAGAAAGAAATTCTATTTCAGGATTTCAAGATTTCAGAAAACACCCCCCCAAGTGATTTGATGAATTTTATCATCATGGCAGTAATAAAGAATCCTGTTTACTGTCTGCCATCTTTAAGTAATTCAAATGTTAGAATTTCCTGCTGTTATCTCCATATCCACAGGACATTAGTTAGGCTGACAGGGTGGAGGTGATTAATTAGCAAGCATCTCTCACATTCTGCCACTTACCCTGACAATAGTCCCACCGTTGGGCATACTGAGGCACACACTGGCTACATAATATTCCGCAGGGTTAGTGAGGTTCCATGATATAGTCGCACTCCACCAGCCAAGCTGGAGGTCCTGATGCCCTGAGACCAGGTGAGTCACTAAGGGTGTCCTGCCTTGACCTGTCTCAAGGGCTGGCCCTCCTCTGTCACCTGGGCTCCCTGCTTGTAGGACATATGGGTGCTGCTCATCTTCCCCCCAGGGATGAGGGTCAGCCCTACCATGCATCACCATCTCCCCTGCTGTTTTGAGGGGTCATCCTGAGCACGGATCGGTTTATCCTGGGCACTTGCCTTGTCTCCTTTTTCCACTCACTATGCCGAAGCAGACACATCTCAGGCACAAGGAGCCGGCTGTCTACCCTGCCCTTCTTATTCGTCTACACTGCTGCCTGATGTCAGAGGTGGCGCGTGGGGCACTGGAGCCCCTTCTGCCTGCTGGGGAGGTTTCCTGGCTTGGCTTCTTGGCCTGTGGTTTCTGGAGACCTTTTGCTGAGTAACCCATGCCACGCCACTTTGCAGATAAGGTGGATGTCACATGGTATGCACGTGGTGGCCTCCTTTTCCTCCCCACAGTGACACTGTCTCTGCTGTCTTTGGGCTCCCACTCCCAGCTCCCGTGGACGGTTGCTTGGGCTGGACGCTATGGGGGCTGGGGCCGCACCACACCAAGCCTGCAGGGTGGAGCTCTAGGATGGGACTCCCCGGAATGGGCACTGAGTGGTGGTCAAGAGCCCATGGTTCATTCTCCCCTGGCACCGACGGTTTGTGAGATGCTCTTTCTGGAGTTAACTATCGAACTGACTAACAAGAAACAAACAAAAACCTAGGGTAGCCTCAGACCCCACACTCTGGTAGAGACTGTTTGGTATGGTCCTTAAAAATGCAGTCTCCAAAGCCAGGCTGCCTGGGTCTGTCCCAGCCTGCTCCTTCCTTGCTGTGCAACTTTTGGCAAGTTAATTAACCCCTCTGAGCCTCAGCTTCCTAATTTGAAAAGTGGGGCTAACAATGGTCCTTTTCTTTCCGGGTTGATGTAAGAATGAAATGAGTTTGTCCCTGCGAAGTACTTCAAACTGCTCCCAGCGCAGGGTGAATTTCACACCAGCCTTGGCTCTGACGGCTCTGCTTGCTTTTCCCTTTCCTCTATAAGTCGCTGTGATTTTCTAAAGCCTCATGTGTCATCTCAGAGTTCCCTAATGTATACATAAGCAAGTATGAGCATTAGCTTTTTCTCATTTTTGAAGTCCTAGCTCTGGTCTATTACACACATTGTTCACTAAAAAAAAAAAAAAAACAAACCAAAAAAACAACTTGATAGTGTATCTTGGAGGTAATTGTGCATCAGGACAAAGGAACTTCCTCATGTTTTCCCCAGCTGCACCTATAAGGAAGAACTTTCTAACAATTGGGGCTTGTTTGGGAATAAAGCTCTCCCCAAGGCTGTCGCCGGGCCTGGCCAGCGGCTCTTCGCTTCTCGCTTCTCGCTTTCTCTGGGTGATGGAATAGACATTGCGCAGTTAGTGCTGTGGGCGGGGCCAAGAATGTCCCCCAGGCCAGCTTTCCCGACCCTGTGTTAAGTTTCAAACAATCAAAAAAACAAGTAAACCCGCTGGCAGCTGCCGTTCTGTTTATCTGTCGTGGTCTGATCTGGGGTCCAGGTACCAGCAGGACTGGGCAGGGCCACCGCTGGTCCAGTCGTTGTGACCTGGAGGGAAAAGGACTTCTCCGTGGAGCTCTGAGAGGCCCCGTGTTGGGCCTGGTCTCACCACCACATGTCTTCCCAGGCCATTGGGCCTGTCCCCATTTCCTAACTGCAGGAAAGCGTTGTGGTCCCCACATGCCATTCCCCAGCACCTGCTCTTCTCCAGGGTCTCCTCTGGGAGGAGGCGAGCGACTCATTCAGCTTCGCCTACCAGCAGGCGGATGACCAGAGGGCAAAAACTCCTGACTGGTGGTGGCGGAGACTGCAGGAGATGGCAGGAGGTCCCACCAACCCCAGCAGAGTCTGAAATGTCCTTTCTGGACCTGGCTCCTCTTGAGTTCATTTATGTCCGGAAACCCTGCAAAATACAAGTCTTGTTGAGGGAACTAGCAGAAGGCTTTTCCAGGGACTAAGTCCTTGAGGAAAGCGCAGAGCCCTTTGCTGGGCCCTGCACCAGGTGGCGGGAGGCCGGGTGCACAGGAAAGCCTGAAAGTAGGAGCCAGAGAGAGGCGGGGAGGTGTTGGGCTGCGCTGGGGTGGGCCACATGGGTCCAGGTACTGCATGGACTCAACCTTGATTACTTATTCACACCTAGGACTCTTCGCTGGCTGCTCATTACTGCTGCAGATCTAAGGGGAAGGTGGAGGAGGATGTAGGTCCCCCTCCTGCCACCTCCATAAGTGTTCATGAACCACCCAAATAAACAATCAGAGAAGCCCAACAGTCTGTGATGCAAACCTAGCTTCAGGATAAGTTACCAGAAGCACCGGCCTCTGTTTAACCCATGAATTTTGTCTTGAGACCTGTTCTATAGAAACCCAGGGCGCCTATCCATCAGTTGGTTTACAGGGAAAGCCACGGTCAGTCTTGATTATACGCTCTTTATTTCACAATCCCCAGGCACAAGGCCATGCTCGAAACTTATTTTTTCTTAAGGTATAACTGGAAATAATCTGCACATTTTTTCATGTGTGCAATTTGATAAGTTTTAACATATGCACACACCTATGAAACCATTACCGCAATCAAACTAATGAATCAAACTAAAGGTTTCCTTGTGGCTCTTTCTAATTTCCCTCCTGACCCTCCCCTGACCTCCCCCAACCCCAACCAACCACTGATCTGCTTTCTGTCACTCTAGATTAGTTTGCATTTTCTAGGATTTTACGTAAATGGAATCGAGCAATATGTACTCTTTTGGGGAGTCTGGCTTCTTTCACTGAGTGTAATTGTTCAAAGCTTCAACCTATGCATATAGCTCACCACTTTTGACTGCTGAGTAATAATCCATTGTAGAGATAGTAGTTACTCATTCAGCTGTTGAAGAATATTTAGGTTGTTTTCACAGGTTTTGGCCATTACAAATACAGATGCAAGGAATATTCAGGTACAAACCTTTGCATGGACATATGCTTGCAGTTTTCTTTTTTTTTTAATTTGTATTTTAACTAAAATTGTACATATTTATTGGGTACTGATTATTTTTTGTGATACTAGGGACTGACAGTGCCTTTACCCTGAACTACATCCCCAGCCCCTTTTGGAAAATTGTTTAAGTCAGTTTCGCTAACTTGCTAAGTTGCACAGGCTGGGCTTGAACTTGCCATTCTCCTGTCTTGGCCTCCCAGGGGGCTGGGATTACATGTTGAGCCACCACACACCTCGCCTAGGCGATGCTTTGATGCATGCACGCCGGATGTAATGTTCAGATCAGGACCAATGCATCTATTGCCTCAAACATTTATTATTTTCTTATAGTGAAAACATTCAAAATCCTTTCTTCTACCTTTTCAAAAACATACATTATTGTTATAATCACCCTGCTGTGTGAGAGAACACCAGAATTTCTTTTTCCCACCTGACCATAACTTTTACCCACTGACCAAACTTTTGCCATCCTCTCCAACCTCTGGTAGCTAGCACTGTACTGTGAACTTCTATGAGATCAACTTTGTAGAATTTCGTAGCACGGAGATTATGCATCCGTACATTTGCATGTGAGTAAATGCCTGTGAGTGGAAAGGGTTCTGTGGCCGGTGTCTATTTGCCTTTTTAAGAAAATACTAAACACTTTTCCAAAGTGGTTGTTGTAATTTTACCTTTTTGCCCAGCCTGGGATGAGAGTTGCCCCATATCTTTACTGGCACTTCTGGGTCAGTCCTTTATCTAGTGTTAGTGGGATCTCATTGTGATTTTCATTTGCATTTTCCCAATAATAAAGAGCACTTCATGTCTGTATATCCTCACTGATGCTGTGCCCGAAGCATTTGTCCTTTTTTATATTGGGTCTTATGCTTTGTTACTACTGGATTTTGAGATTCTTACATCTCTCAGATACAGATCTTTTTAATAAGACAAGTGATTTACAAGTCTGTAGCTTGTCTTTTCTATTTTTTTCTTTTTTTAAATTTTAGTTTATTTGTGTGTATGTGTAGTATATGATATTTACATTCCTTGTGGGGAGTTGGTACATGTACATAACATATCTTAATTCTTTTTTTTAATCCCCTTTCCCTTCCTCCCCCCTTCCATCTCTTTTCCTTTTTTAATGGTATCTTTTTTAAGAGCAGACGTTCTTAATTTTGATGAAGTCCAATTTACACTTTGTTTTCTTATAGGCTGTGCTTTTGAGATCAGAACTAAGAAATCTTTGCAGAACTGAGATCACAAATATGTTCTTCCATGTTTCCTTCAAAGATTTTACAATTTAAGGTTTTAGGTCTATGAGCCGTTTTGGGTTAATTTTTAATGTGGTTCAAAGTATGGGAAGAGGTTGTTTTTCGGATCATGTCTTTCTTGCTTTAACACTCCCCTTTCTTTAAATCCTTATTCAGTGCATGACTCCATAGCTCTGGATAATGCTTCCTTCTCCACCCCAACCTCTTCTGTTGTTCAAAGTCAAGATCGGGGGATTGGAGGAGAAGCAGAGCATGCCAAAGACGAGGATATTAAAACAAAACCAAATCCAGGCAAAACAAAAGCTATGAAGTGGGTTGAATTTACCCAGCAAAAGGAAGAGCAGTTTGTGAGGACAAGGGTCAGAGACTTTGGACATGAGCTGTTAAAGACAGCAATTCATAAGAATTAGGCAAGCTTTCCCTCGAATAAATTATATTGAAAGCATAGATAATACATGTATAAAATTTACCACTCCCTAATTCTGTTACCACATTTCACTCTCATCCATGCTCTTCAGGGTTATAACTATTCTACCTGAGTGATGGGAATACTGTACTCTATGGAAGCATCCTCCTGGACGTCTCTTCCCAACTCCCGTCAGAGGTTGACATTGGTGAGGGTATTAACTCACCAGAAAATGGCAAGGGTCTCTCTCTGCCAGGGGTTCAGCCTTTGCCAGCACACCCCCAGGAAAGCTCCGGAAGGGGTGAACTCAATAAGATAAAGGATGCCAGGTACATTATAAATGTTGACTAAATGCTAGATATGATCATGGTGATTAGAATAATTGAGGTCCACAGGCCACTCCCTTTCCCCTCCTCAACTCCCAAGAGGAGGGATATTTTTCTATAGAACAGTCTGCATCACTTTGTGTTTTCCATCCATTCTGTTCCAGGATTCTCCATGTTCAAGAGCAAGGCTATCTTAGAAGTTCTGGCAGCTCTGAGTGAGGCCTGAGTTATGAAGCTCTTGTCCAACTCCTTTCCTTCTCATTGCCCTAGAGGACCGGGGGAGACAGGTGGCTTTGAAACTTACATGTGAGATATTCTTAGGAGTCTCTCCCTAACCTAGGACTTTTGCTTTTGGGTACCTGTGTTTTCTTCTTCTTCTTTTTTTTTTTTTTTAAACAAACAATGACATTCCTAATTTTAAACACGCTAAATTTTAAAACAACACATAAGACTCTTCGAATGTCTTCAAGGGCTTTTGAGACATAAGTACCTAGTGTAAGAGTGGGAAGAGGTGTATTAAGCATGAAAGGGTTTCAGACGCAATAGATGAGTCTCCCCGGCTGCCCCGCGTTTAGGGACGAATCAATTAAAAGAAGGTGAAACGGGAAGGCAGCAGACAGGGCTCAGTAAACCCTGGAGCTTTTCTGTGGAGTTCCCCTTCCTCCCCCAAGAGACCTCACATCCATCCTTGCAGACGACATGTGGGATGTCTATAATGAATATGGATTTGATGTGATTTCATCTCTCTGCCAAACTAACTCACAGAACTCATTGGACTTAAGACTAAGTTAAATGAGGTTTTAAAAAGTGTATTAGAGGATCACTTTTGAAGTCTCTAAGCTAGATCAAGAGGTGCATTTGGGAGAACACGTTGGGGACCACTCTTTCCCCCTGCCCACGGTTGGAGCCATATTTTGATGTCTTTGATTTATAAGGGTGAGAGACTGGGGGGATCTGTCTTGAGAGGGCTTTGACTTTTAAGGGATTCAACTAGTTGAAACCTTATGTGCACTTGGAAAGAAAGCTCTTTTATAGTAAAGATTCTAAAAGCTTGAAAGTAGGTGGGACCTCAGAGGTCAGTAAACCTAATTCAGATGCCTGTGTCCCCTCTGTCACATCTCTGCCCAGTGATCAGCTCTGCCTGACAGTCACTTGAGGCAGCCCAGTCTATTTCAAATGGAGTTCTAGAAAACTCTGCTCACATTGACCCTGAACCCCACTTCTCATACTCTCATTTTTCCTAAGTCTGGAAGACGGGGACAGGGACAAACATGGCTAGGAGGCAGCGAGACTTGTATAAGGAAGGGAGATCATTTCTGTAGTAACTTGACTCGACCTGACTAGTACTTCCTAAGCCACCCATTATGGAAGGCGCTGATTAAGGCACTGTGGGGGAGTCAAAAACAAAATGGAAAATCCAACCTCAAGGGATTCCCAAGTCACAATTTAAAGTGTGTGTACAGCAGACTGTAATCCAAGGCGGATAAGCCAATGAAGGAAATGGAACCAAATTTTGTCATGTTCCTTTGCGGAACATGCAAAGGCCTGGCTTTCTATGTCTTGGGTCTGAGATCCTTATGGGATTGCGTATTATACTTCCTGAATCTCACTTGCCTTTTCTGTAAAATTTAGCATCAGGCTAGGTCCCCTCTGAGGTCGCTTTCAGCCTTTGTGTCCCCACATCCATCGTGCCTTTCCAGATTGGTGGCTGGGGCTTCTTTCGCCTGGCTTGGGCAGCCCAGAGACGTGGATGTTTCCAAAGGCTTTGCACTGTTCTTTCTTCTCCTCTCTGTGGGATGAATTGTTGACTTAAAACCAGTTTGAACAAGGCACTCAGGAATCAGCCAGAGAGAACCATCTCAAATTGGCAGAGGATAACCCTCTGACCCCAGAAGTCTTTTCCAGCTCTAATTTTTATGATTCACTAATTTGCTGTACCACACTAAACTCTGTCCGGGAATTCAGAGTTCAAAAACGATGCCATGTAAATTTCTGGAGGTAATGAGAAGGCTGCAGACATGGTAGGGCCAGGAGTGTGGTTTTCGGTGAAATGAAATACAGGAAGATATTTAAAGAAGCCAGAGAAGCATTTTCTTCCTCCCCTCTCCTCTGAGAGACTCCCATTTTAAATGGTAAATTTCAGGTTTTCTCTTTTCAGTGGTATGACGAGCTTTTTGTTTTGTTATGACTCCGGTAGAGCTGCTCCTCTGTTTTATAATATCTCCCCGAAGCTAGTGGCTGTGGACATGATTGTTTAGCAGTAAGTTCTGCCACAATTTTTTGTCAAAAAAAAATTACTTTTGGAGTGCTGGGAGACACTGTACGTCTTGAGGGAATAGCTGAGGGCCATGAACAGATAACTAAGTTTTTGATGGGTCTCATAAACTTTTAGTGCTTTCTATAGTTCCCCAGATTTGGGGAGTTGTGCCCTTTGATAGCATCTTTGAAGTTTACACTTTTGTAAAGAAGTTAGCATTTTGTAATGAAGAAAAGATATGCACATGGTAGCTTCCCAAATATAGTGTTGCCACAGGATCAGAAGCCAGGAGCCTTTGGTGCCCGTGGTACCCAGCTCCATGAGAGTTGGTACAGAGGAAGAGTGGTGGCCAAGGACGATGCATTCCCGTAGGGGAAGATAAGGACCAGGTGCCACCATGGAGCCACATCCCACCTGGATCCATGTCCCAGAGTTGGCTACCAGGGCGCACCACCCATGCTTCAACTACCAGGGAACATACCACAAAAAGGCACCATGTTGGTGACTTTCCCTTAGTAGTTCTGTTTCTTTGGTTAGGCACCAGATGAAAAAGTCATCTTGCTTTATAAAAAATATATATGTATCTTTGAATGTTGGACTTTTGCTCACTGTATTCATTCAGCAGAATCACCCACGATCACAGACGGATCCTTCATCCCATGTGCTCCTGGGGCAGATGACTAGAGGAAACCTTCGGGCCTTGTTAATCCTGTTATTATTAATTGTTCTCATTTGAGTATATGTCTGCTATTTTCTTTCTTTTCTTCAAGCATGGAAAGTTGAATTGGCGAAGTAAATGAATATAGAAAGCAATTGTGTCCAGACTTATGCATTTGATCTCCTTTGCTTTTCCCAAGGACCCTCTGAAGTAGGTGGCATTGCTCCCATGATGCTGATGGGAAGAGATACAGGTTGCGTGATCAGATTGAGCCCTCTCCACTCCTGAGGAGCGGTGGAACTGGAGCTGAGGCTTTCAAGCCTGCGGTCCTTTATCTGTGCCTTATAAAGCTTATAAACTGGGTGTTCTATAAGCTGAGGATGAGAACATAGAAAGCACACAAAAAAGACAGACATGAAAAGAGGCATGTGGGCAACTAGCAAACATTTATTAGCTGTTATGTACCATCCATAGTGTGAGGCCTTTGTGTACTCTTTGTGTTCTAAACTCTTAGTTTCTTATAGCTGCTGTAATAGAGTACCATGAAGTGCAGGTTTAACAATAAAAATCCATTGCCTCCAGAACTCAGAGTTGGCAGCCCATGCTCTTTACAGAGGACATAAGGGAGGATGTGTTCCTTGCCTCTTCTGGCTTCTGGTGGCTTCCAGTCTTCACTGGCCTCAACCACATCTCTTCAATCTCTGCCTCAATGGTCACGTTGCCTTCTCTTCTGTGTGTGTCAAAGCCCCCTCTGTGTCTCTCTTATAAGGAAATTTAGGATTACACCCCCCCATAACTCATGGTAATCTCTTTGCATTAGTCAGTGTTTGGTTACTATAACAAAATACCTGAGATAAACAATTTATAAAGAGGAAAGGTTTATTTTGGCTCACCGTTTTGGAAGTTTCAGTCCACAACTAATAGGCCTCATTGCTTTGGGCCTATGGCAAGGCAGCACATAATAACAGTAAGTGTGGAGTGAAGCAGACTATTTGTGTTATGGTGGCCAGGAGAGGTAGTGGGACAGAGACAGAGGAACATGGATCTTTGGGGAATGTTCCAAATTCAAACTATACCCCACTTACCATCTTCGGAATCCTTGACCTCTGTAGAATTCATTGTTGTCGTATAAGTAACATCCTAGACTCTAAGAACTAGGGCATGGATATCTCCCAGGGGACGGTTACTCAGCCTGCCATCCAGACTGACCATAAATGTTATGGAGTGGCCGAGTTAACAACTTAACCATGAATGGATGCTGTTGTGGCTTTTCATTTTTCTCGCTCCTGATCCGCAGCCTTAATCACTGGCTACGCCCTCTCCTCTGAGGATCAGTGGGCTGAGGAGAGAGGGGTTCTCTCCCAGCCTGAGTTATTTCACACCAGTGCTGTACAACAGCAGTCAGTGCATTTGTGCCGTCTTAGTAACTCCTTGTCACAACATGAAGTTTAGTTTTCACTTTTCTTGTGAGATGGCTTCTCAGGTTGGATGCTTCCATGTGGCTGCTCTTGGTCCATGTTTACTCAGAAGCCCACAGCCCAGTTGCTGCCCACGTCTTCTGTGAGCACTAGGGCTCATATCACAGCAAGAGAAATTTGGGTGAGATGCCAGGTGATGGTTTTGGTAAACTCTCCTGTGACCTGGTGAGGCACAAGTTGGAGATTGGAGAGGCCCTCGGAGAGTGAAGCTACAGAGCAGGAAGTGAAACCTTGTATGTTCTCTAACCCCTGGATGGAGGACTACAATGTGGAGAGGGTGGGAGATGTGCAAACAAGGGAGAATGGCTGGTGAGAATTCCTAGAAACAGCGTAAAACCCGTTAAAAGAGAGGGTGAGCCACCATGATGGAGAAAGAGCTGGGGAGGAGAAACAGGGCTGAGGTCACAGAGGGGCCAGATGACACAGAACATCAAAACCATCGAGGACTTTGTATCGGATGCATTTCGTTCTTCAGGAAAGGATTCTCTGGAATAATCCAAATAAATCTTTGCATTAGATCTCTTCTTTCCACACAAAGTTCTTCGTGTAGTACATAGAGTGGCTGTAGCCGTGAGCCACAGCATTATCATTGGTGATTAAAGTCTCAACCTGTGGCCTGAGACCGAACCCAGCCACCTAACCATCCTCGGGTCTTCCGCCTGGGGCTGTTTCCCAGGCTTTGGCTGACCTTTTTTACAGGATTGTTTAATGTTTGGAGGACTTTGGTCTCTGTTCATTTTCAACTAAAAATAACTCATGGGTTAAAAACCATCAAAATTCAGAATGCGTCATGGAGGACACATCACACATGTGGCAAGTTGCATGTATGACAAACCCGCTTTGACATTTTACAAGGGGGGGTGCCCTTGGCACTGTTAACTTGATGTCTCTAAGGTTGCGGGCATTTCCATCATGCAGCTTACTTGGCAGAGTTGAATTTCCTATTCACAATCCTTATCCTGTCCTTTAAAGAATATCTCCTAGCTTGATGTGGGAGGCTGAGGCAGGAGGTTGGAATGTTTGAGTCCGGCCTGAGCAAATTAGCAAGGCCCTGACTCAAAAGAAAAAATAAAAAAGGGCTGGGGATGTAGTTTAGTTCAAAGACCCTGGATTCAATCCCCGGTATCTACCAATCAGTCAATCAATCAATTTTTGGTCAGTCAATCATTCTTCCTTTAGGTGCCTCTTGGAGGTCAGGTTATCTGTGCCCTCCTCCCCAGAGTGAAAATACCCTACACACAAGTGACTCCTTAGTGGGGATGGCTTAACGCGCATTCTTGGGCAGAACTTGACATGATTTATTGTTTTTAGTCCTAAAATCACCCAGCAAGCACTCCAGGGACTGATGTCAACTTCTCTAGGAAATCAAAGTGAAGAAATTTTCCAAGAGGGGAGGTAAAGTCAGGATTCAAATCCAGAGCTTCCTCTGTTGACCTGGCTAGCACCTAGCTGTGGGCTCTGGTGTGTATGTTTATGGGGTTTTGGGGATGCACAGCCGGCCGAACAAGGAGGAGCCATTCTCTCCTAGCGCCTTCCCTTTCCACTTCAGCTTTTCTTCATGGCATATCTTATATTCAAGCTCATTTTCTCCACCTCTCTCCTTCCCTTTCTTCTTTCTGTCTTCCTTGCTCAGAAATAAAGCACCATATCGAGAAGGAATCTGGCAAATGCACAAGTGTAAGTGGTCCGCATCTTCACTCAGGCTGTAGGGAACAGCTACAGTCGGCTTGTCGCCTATTTAGACAGCGCCCCCTACAGCAGACCTAGGGCTGTGCACGTCAAGGAATCAGTAAGTCTCCCTCTTTCTAGGGACCTTAGGGGACTCCTAGCACGTGGGGACCAGGGAGGTGACATGCCTGCCTGGATCACAGAGCCCTAGGAGGGAGGCAGAGCTCCAATTCTTGGACCCGTGTTCTGCCCCCTATGTCATCCTGCTTCTTCATTTTGCTTTGCACCAAAATCGAGAAGCCAAATAACGGCTCCTGAGGGTGAGCCTGGAGGTGGTCTGGAGGCAGAGGCGGAGAGTAGAGGGATGGAAGGCAAAGAGCCGGCACTTTCAGAATTCCCATCGTGTGGGAGGTGTTTGTCAAGGTTACCACGGAAACAAGCTGAGGGCATTGATAATCATCTCCTCTTACCAGTGTGGTGTGGCCCAGCAAGTTTTGATGAGTGGGGAAAGTGAGGCAGAATTCCGGAAGGCATAAATCTGCACCAAGGAGCTCTGGTCTCTTGGACACAGCTCCTGGAGAAGGAAGGTTCTGGAATGAAAGGTGGGGTGACCAGGACACTCCCAACTCCACTCGCCCTTATCAGCATAAGCCTCACTGGCTGGGCCATCCTGGGGACCCCCAACAGTCACCCACGCCAAGTCCCTGCCCCCTGGCCCTGTGTACCCTTCCCTCCTGGCTTCTACAGACCCTCTCTGTCCCCCTGCCCCCCCAAACCCCAGGGCTTTAAACTCCCCAGGCAAATCTACTTTGCTCCTGAGCTGAAGCTCATTGGGCACATTCTTGAACAGAGTTCAAACTAACAGGATTTCCCTAAAACAAGCAGCTCCCTGGATGCCCTGGGAGGCAGGGTGACTACTGGGGGGATTAACATAGCCAGAGCAACGTGGCTCTGGTCCAGGAAGAAAATGTATGTGCTTAAAAAAAAAAAAAAAAAAAGAGCTGGCTCAGAGTCTTGGGAACCCCATAATCAGAAGCATACTCATTCTGACGGTTTCAAAAGACCCAACACCCACCTCGGTGCGACCTGGCACTGGTTCAGAGAAATCCGCCCCCTCTTTTGTCTTGTGGATGGAAGGCCAGAACCATCGTAGACTTCCTGCCCAGAAGGCAGAGAAAGGGCAGGCCTTTGCCACCTGACCCCAGCAGGGCAGGGGATGTCTGAAGCCGTCTTTCGGCTCATCTGGGAGGGCCGTGATGTCATCGCATGGCGCGAAGAGCTCTCTGTTAATTGCATGAGGCGCCCAAGTCGCTGCAAATCTGAGATCTCATCTTCAGCCAGGGTTTTTATTGGTTTGTGTTCTGCTCTGTTTTCTCCTGGGGGAGCGGTACTCATGGGCTGGGGAGTGAGTGGCTTCTTTCAGGACTGGACATGCAGACTAAGGAATGGAGATGAGGGGTCTGTGGGCCAAGAGGGAGGAGTCTGTCTTTCTCCAGGTCAAGGGCAAGCCTGTGCTCAGCCATCGAGACAAGGGGCAGGAGCCCAGGAGGCTGGGTACCTTGAACCAAGGGCACTGCTGGTGGGAAAGTTGGCCTGGGTCTAAGAGGAGCTGAATCAGCTCTGGCTTCCTGAATGTTTCCAGCAGGATGGGCAGCGGTCTGGACCCGAGGGAGGCTTGTTCTGTCTTTAATGCTCCAGAGACCAAGGTCTGAGGTCCGGGAAGAGGCACCAGCTCACAGTCACTGACAGACACTTCCTGAGGTCTTGAACATGCACAGCAGGGCGCTTTCTCTGTGGGTGCTGGGTTCATGGCCCACCCTGGCAAAGGAAAATGAAGATGTGTGCTATGGAATCTGTTATGATCATGTTTTCTCCAACTGTAGGATTTTAAAACGTTGGACCCATGCTGAGCCACCTTCACTGGGGAGGGGGACTCTGGGAAATAAATGCTTCAGAAATTCCTTAGAAATTTTGGTTTTTTAAAACAGGCTGAACCTTGGGACACAGCTAGTTTTGCAGGTCTGTGCACAACAGCTAGACCACCTTGGTGGACACCCTCCTGACCTGTGCCTGGCAATGGGGCGGTGGCATGATTCCGTGTCAGGGTTATCCTTGGCTCACAGCTCCAGGGAGGACCAGCTTGAGCATGGCCCTGGCCTCACAGTGAGGTGTCTATGCAGGGCCTTTGTAGAGAATGCTCAGGTGACATATCAGTGGCTACTGCCCACTCTAAACGAATCACCTGTGCATCTGTGCAATCATTCGCTCAACACACACTTATTGAATGTCATCTATTAAAGGAAGGAAGAGGCGGAGGTGAGATGGGAAAGGACCTTGGAGACCTTGGAGGAGGAAGGGGGATGATGAATACATATGGCAATGACCTTAACAATTTGGTAGTGGACTAATCCATGGTCAGAGCACATGGGGTGGGGGTGAAGTGAATTATCAGGACGCCCAGCCCTGGAGAGACAGGGATGGGGACTTTGAGAAAGAGAAGTTTCTTCCTGCCTGGAGCATGTGCACCTGCCCTCCTAACCCAGCAGCTGTGGTCATGATCATTGCTGTGAGGATGAACTTGAGGAGGCCCATGCTACATTTCTGAAGTCTTTCATTTGTGAACACTCCACCCAACTAACTAAGAGATTCTAGTCTGCGATGAGTGTATCTAGCCCGGGTGGCATAGGTGAGGGACAGTAGCGTAGGCTCCTTCCAGTGTGGCCAGGTGACTCCCTTTGTCCCGGGTTTAAGGACTGAGTTCAGAGCGATCTGGAAATGACCACACTGGACTCCCGAAGTTCCATGATGGTGGTCGCATTCTCATCTCTCGTACCCCAGGGCCTAGCAGATGTTCAATAAATGCTAGTGCATGTACACAAGATGTGGAATTGGAGTAAGACAGTGTGGAAGGGGGAGTAGATGCCCATTATGATGGCTTCAGAAACTCCTCTTGTGCCTCTCTCCTCTCCGGGGGTTACGGCAGACCGTGAACCAGTTTCCTTCTCTTCTCTAACGCACAGGCTGGGTGCAAGGACCCCCCTCACTTTCTGTCTTCCGCAATACTGTAATGTGTTATTGTCTACAAGTAATTATAAAAAACAATGCTAGTCCAAGTAGCTTAGAAATCTTGGAAGAAAGTCACTTTTGGCAAATTCTAATCCCTTGGGCAGAAAGCATCGTACCAGCCAGGGTGTCTCCAGAGAAAACAAAGCCCACGCGGAATGATTTAACAGAGGAAATTTAATATGGGAAATTAGTTACAACTCTAGACGAGTTGGAAGAATCACCAGGGAAGGCCAGTCAGCCCCAGATTTATAATCGCTGAAGCCACTGTTTCCTGGGGCTGGAGGAACAGAGGTGCTGGGGGGCTCCCAGATGGAAGCTGGTTCTAGGCTGAGCCCAGCTGGCACCGTCCTGAATGGGGAAGATGGACCACCTGGCCTCTCTTTGCTGCCCACTCACTAGGATCTTGTCTGTGTTTCTCACTGGCCAACGTGAGCATGAAGCAGCGGGGAGGCTTGGAGAGCCCGGGTCACTTCCAGCCCACGAAGAGCAGGAGATGGCGGAGTCTGGGATCCGAGGCAAACATCTGCCCAGCTACCCACACCTCCCCGCTCCCACCCACCCTCCTCTACGGCGTGGATTTAGGGACCATGAGCACACTGGCCTTACATCAGTGGCGGCCCCTTGGGAGGGTTGTGCTGATCCATCTCTCTTTCTTCCATATTTGGCTGTTTTTGGAAATATCTGGAGTGCTTAGGGAGGCCATGAGAGCCCCAAGCTGGCCCCACACTTGAGACTGGTATTCGACGGGCTGGAGCTCTTGCCATGCAGCTCCCACCACGTTACCTGCAGGCACTTTTACTTTCTCCTTTGTCCGTATGTGGGCACGTAGAAACAGATCCACAGGTACCCTGGGCCCTGGGTCCTGGGTCACAGGGATCAAGACCACGCAGGTCGGCAGGAGAAGGGGACACTGACAGGCTTACCCACTGGGAGGGCTGTTGAGGATTCCGGGGGTCGCGTGTCCTGTTTTGTTTAGAGCCTGCGATCACCTAACCATCAACAGACACTGCTGCGGGAGCTGCTCCAGGCCTGTGGGGGCTGCTGCCTGGTGTGTGGGGGGGCTGCTGCCTGGTGTGGGGGTGGGCTGACATGGCTGCAGGTCTGCAGGGTTAGCCACCGGAAGGAAAGGTTGGGTGGGAAGTGGGAGAGCCAGGGACAGGTGGGGACGTACCTGTACAGAGTCCCTGTGAGGGTCACCTGCTGTCTCGGTGCATTCTGGCTGCTGGAACAACGAACTGTAGACGTGGAGACTTGCAAACAGGCACTTGTTTCTTAGAGGTTTGGAAGCTGGGAAATTAAAGATGGAGACCCCAGCAGATCTGGGGCCTGGGGAGGGTGGGAGGGGGCTGGCTGCTTCTGCACGAGGAGAAGCACAGTGCGCTCTCTATAAGGGCACCGACTCCACGCTCGAGGCTAGAGCCCTCATGACTCACTGAAGGCTCTACCTCTTTGTTACTAGTATTTTCTTTCCCTCCCTTTTCCTCATTTGCAGTACTGGGGATTGAACTCTGAGCTACATCCCCAGCCCTTTAAATTTTTTTTTTTTTTAATTTTGAAACAGGGTCTTGCTCAATTGCCCGGGCTGGGCACAAACTTTCAATCCTCCCACCTCAGCCTTCCAGAGTGCTGGGATTACAGGTGTGCCTCACCACAACTAGACTCTCAATACTATTCCTTAGTAGTACACATCGGGGGTTGAGTTGAATTTGGGGGAGGACTCAACATGCGGATCATGGCAATCACTGCTTGGATGACGCAAACGTCTGGCAGAAACAGCGCCCTTCGCCAGGTGGCCGAACACCTGCACGTCCAGAAGCAAGCTACAGAGGTGTTCAGAGTGCCACACCACCTTCCTCTACCTCCCGAAGCCCGTGCCCAGCCCGCTGTGGACAACCCAGACCTGGGATCAGCCAGGGCAGGGGATTCTGGGAATCTGGCACAACTTAGCTGAATCAGTACCCAAAACCAACCTCATGTTGCAGGACTCTGGGAACTAACAAGTGGCAGAGAGATGACTGGGGATGTAGAAAGACCTTTCTTCTCTCCTGAGAGGGGAGCTATGTCCCTCGGTTGGGGACATTGGCAGCAGTGAGGCTCATGGCTTCCTCTCTGGCTGATCCTGCATTCAGGGAAGCAGGGCACTCTGAAGTCCTTAGAGCCATCCTGTCCCCTCTCCACGATACCTCGGGCCAGGAGTGGTGGGAGGACCCTCAGTTAAGGTGGGGAGAGGGCTGTGAAGGTGTAGGCAGCGTCCTAAACTCCATCCTAATTGCACACAGATGTGGGAGCGCAGACTGGCAGACGCTCTGCTGACTAATGGTAGAATGTGCCGGAGTTGGTGGTGACCTTTTCTCCCCATTACATTTCTAAATATTTTGGTTGTCAACTGTAAACAAGCCCATTCTGAAACAAAACTCAGGCCTTCTATTGGCGCTTGTAAAATTGTCCTCGTTTCGCGGATCCTTTCCAGTCCCATCTTTGTCTCTGTTGGGTTAGGGGTGGCTGGATGAGGTTTGCTTTGCCGTCTGGTTTTCCCTGGAGAGGAGCATCCTCCCCACCTGTTCACCAGCACACTCACTTTTGGGCAGGTGGACAGGGTGTCCAGGCTGTCGGTAAATGTTGTCAGTGTGACAAACGTATTAGTCAAACATTTGGGGTTTTTTTTTTCTCCTAATATGAGTAATACTTGGTCTTTTCTGATTCTGGCATGAAGGCAGTGCCACTATTTACTTAAATCTCCTTTTCTCTGAACCATGCCTTTCTTTCTTGTCCTCTTTGCTTCTGTATTCTGATCATGAAATATGCAACCGAGACAACAGATAACAGGTACGGACTGGATTGATGGCCTCTCTCCCCACCTCCTTCTGTAGGGTCCTGATGGGAAGGCTTTTAATTTTCTGGAATTCCTATCCAGGTTGGTATAAAAAGAAGAGAAGAGGACGAAAAGGTATCTCCAGCAGCCAGAGGCCCCATCGATACACATAACTAAGAGCTGGGCCAAAGAGGGTGGGGATGACGAAGCAGGAAGCAGGCCAGGGACAGGGAAGGAATGACTAGGTTCAGGGGGACCCACGATAGAGAGTTGTGCTGATCTGCTAGGGCCGTCCTAACAAGATGCCACAGGCTGGGTGGCTTACAACAATAGACATTTCTTGTCCACAGTTCTGGAGTCCGGAAGGGCAAGATCAAGTGCTGGCAGGGTTGGTTTCTCTTGGGGTTTCTGTCCCTGGACTGCAGATGACTGGCCTCTGGCTAGGGCTCACTTGGCCTTTTCTCTCGTGCATATGTTGCTAGTGACTTCTTAGTCATTAAGCGCACTAGTCATATTGGATTAGAGTCCCACCAGGGGAACCCCGAAGACCTCATTTAACCTTAACTTTTACCTCTTTAAAGGGCCTGCCTTCAAACACAGTCCCTTGGGGAGGGGTTAGGGCGGATGCCCTAGTCAGTTTCTAATGAGGATTTTAAAGCTGTTTTGTATTATATATACTCCCCTCCCCAATCTGGTATATTATAAGAAAAGATTTAAATTGCTTTCAAATATATATATTTTTTTGTCGACTTGATTTTAACACAGCTGTGTACCAAGCCTGGGCTGGAGGAACCTGGGTTTCTATGTGTGATACAGAGATTCAGGTGACTGTCACCCATTTCTCCAAGAATTATAATGGAATAAGAGAGACTTGATAAGAAAACCAGAAGGAACATAATTTAATGTCTCGTGTGTCATTTGAAAGGCTTCTTATGAGTTAATTTACCCCCAAATGTGAAAATTGTATCGATGGTAAATTTAGATTGAGTTTTGTTGTCGAAAACATGAATGCTCTATCACACTTTTATTTTTGTAGGTAGGAATAAGTATTTGTAGCCATATGCAGCTCCATGCAGTTTTTTTTTTTTTTTTGGGTCTTCAGAAAAAGAATTATAGCCTCAATTCTGCTACTAGTTTCATTTTTGATAATTACCAAAAAGAAACTTGTCATTTAGCAACCGCCATTTGGAAGTATCAATAGCTGCCTGAAAATAAGCAAACCACAATCGAGACGGGAAAAAAGTGCCGTCCTCAGTCCTCAGGATGGTGGTCAGCGTTGCCAAAGCTCTGAGAGTGGTTGCAGAGGCACATAACGACCCCTCATCCAGGCAGGGCGGACACTTCGACTTCCCTGACTGCCAAGGCTTGGGGCACTTGCTGGGCTGTGCGTATGATGTGTGGAGCTGGGCGAGATGCAGTTCCAAAGCCTTGGTGGTCTCGCATCTTCGAAATGGAAGATGTGACAAATGGAAGATGTGACTCTCTGTGTGATTTATTTACCCAAGGGGCAATTCCTAGACCAGTCCAATCCACGTGAGTTAACAAGGCAAATCTGGTGGCCATTCTCGCAGAGGGACGGAAGTGAGGTGGCTGTCCAGTTTTACAAAATGCCGAAGAAAATCTGGAAATCTGTCTATAATGTCCCCGGGATGGGCCTAATTTTTTAAAAAGTCATTATTATTTATAATCCATTCGTATATGGAAGATGACGATTGTTTATGGGTCAGATGATTTAAATCTGGGCCTTTAAAACCATGCATGATTTATTTGCGCAAGAAAATCATGTTTTCTTTGGAGCTTTTCAATGGCGGCATAATTACAGTGTTGCGAATACCGTGCTCTATTTAAGGGTCTGTCAGCATTTCCATAATAAACCTTTATTTTCAGGAGCCTTGAACATTGCCAGCAAGACAGACAGACAGAGACAGAGAGAAAGAAATTCCAAAATATAAACTTGGTAGGTCCATCCGGGGACTTGATGTTGGATCTAAAGTTGTATATGGATTCGCAACCACACAATTCTTCTTTCCTTGGGTGGTGATGCCAGGACGGTGCCAGGCATCTCTGGACCCCGCCCAGTGGGGCTTCGGCTGGAAAGCAGCATCATCTGAACGGGAAGCGGCAGCAAGCTGGGTGGCTGGCCGGCTTGGTCTCCAGGCCCTGCTGAGTGCCAAGTTGCTTCTCAGTTTTAAGAGGGAAAAAAAAAAAAAAGAAAAAACAAAACAAAACCTTGTCTTTGCTTCTGTTTCTTCTCCTTCTTCCGCCACCCCCTGGTTAATTTAGGCACATGCTAACTTGGATTTTGAATAATAATATCAATAGCAATGTTAAGCATGATTTTAGTGCCTGGTTTGTGCCTGGCACTTTACAAATATTTAATTTTTAAACCTTATAACAATCCTGCAAAGTGGAGCTTGTTATCCCTGATTTGAAGATGGTGAAAACAGGCTGAGGAGGATTTGCCTGGAGAGTAATGGGAGAGCTGGGTTAAGGGCAACCAGGGGCATAACCAAGTCAGCCCGCTGGTTCTAGCACCTCGAAGCGGGTGGGTGTCACTTTAAAGTAGCTCTTTGGAGGCAGTGAGCCTCGGAGAGCCGGTGGGGTCAGAGGACACAGGACATAAGACTAGGGACATGTGGGAAGTGGCCAATCGGGACAAAAAGCCTGGAAGGGCACCGACACCTCCCTCCTGGAGTGTGGAATTGAGGTAGGCATGACTGGTTCCTGGTGGCTTGCCGAGGGGCAAGCCTGGGCTGTACACGGTTATCTCATTACTCCCAGTTTTACCAAAGCAGAGAGCAAGTTTTTATGGAGACTGGATGGTGTCTGGGGTTATATAACCAGGAAGTGGCAGCATTCCTGGGCCTGGAACGTGGTTCTGGATCCCAGTACTTGTGGCCTCCAGGGAGCCGGCTCCCTGCTGCCCCAGGCGCAGTGTGAACAGGACAGGAAGGGCAGTTTGGACCTCCGGCTTCCCCTGGGGAATGGGGCTGGGCAGGGGGCTGTGTGCTTGTGGTGGGAGCAGGCAGGAGTCGCACCCACCCTGTCGTGGCGGGACAACAAGGGAGCAGACGCCCTTCCACGCCGCATCCGCAGCCAGCCTGGTCCCGGGTGGGTGGTGTGATTTAATCCCTTTTCCTTCTCTGTTCTGGGACTGCTATTGGGTTGCCATTCCAGCAGGAGGTAGAAGGGTTCACACAGCTCAGGCAGCAGCAAGAAAGGGGAGAAGGGTTTGCAGGCTGGTGGACGGTGGCAGTTCAGAGGGAGGAGCCGATTCCCCGCAGAAGGCAGAATGTGTTTGTCCTGTGAGAAATGTCTCCGGGAGGCTTCGGGTTCCTCAAAGAGTCTGCGTGGAGTGTTATTTTCCTATTCTGGTCTGAACTCTAATTTGAGACATGATCACAGTTAGCTCTTCTGCAAACAGGAAGCAACTAGCGTCTACCAGGACAAGTACAGTTCATTCATTCCTTCATTCATTCAACCACCATTCAACCACTATGTTTTTAAGTGGCCGTCCCTAGTGCCGGCATCCATCTAGGCCAAGGGCGGTGCTTAACATCTCGGGAAATGCCCATGTGTCTGTCACATAGATGGGGTCCTAGCTGCTCCACCCTCCCTGCGTCCCAGGATCCAGCTACAGGGTCGCTGTCGCCCATGGCTGGGCTAGAGGGAGGCACAGACAAACCTGCTGGCCTGCAGCCATCCTGCGGGAACCGGGGACACCATGCCCGGGCTCTGAGCCTTGGCTTACACCCAATGGATTGAGAGGCAGGACCCTGTGGTGGGGAACGTGCAATGCCGACACCATTTACCAGATGTTTGTGTTTTCTGAGCTTTATGGACCCTTTTGTTAGGTAACAGTTATTTTAAAAAGGCAATGCTTACCTACTCCGAATGGAAAGTTTTTGTTTTATACATTTTTTAAAAAAACTTTTTGGGTCAACTCTACAGCCCGCGTTGCACAGTCCCGCTGTGACCTTTAGGGATGGCTTCCAGGGGTGGCAGGCAGACATGCAGGGCACAGCTAGGTAGTGGGCAAGCTGGTCCTGGTTTAAAAGGCCAGCGATGAAAAGAGGGCTGGCTCATGGGTGCAGGAATACATGCATGGCAGGGACTTGATATACACTCTCCCCTGCAAGCAACATACCCCTGTGACGTGGGCACAAGTCACACATTTTTGTAGCCCTTAATAGGATATTCCTTCCTTACACAAGGGATGGTTTTGTAAACAAAAAGTTCCATCACATTTATTTTCAAGGACATCTGAATTAGAGAACAGATTTGGTTGAAGCGACACCTATCTTTATCTCATGTGGTAGAGAGCAGCTTGCTGGGAAGCAGACATTTGTCATCTCTGGTGTCTCAAGATATCGCCAAGGATGGTGGCACAGGTGTGTGTGTGTGTGCCACCTGGCTGACAGGCAGGAAAAGCAGGGTCTCACCTAGCTGGCCCAGGGAATGGGAGAGAGGGAACAGGCGGAGCTGTGTGCCTAAGGTTGAGGTGGCTTTGCCTGCGGCGTGTTGGGGCTGTTGTGGGGGGCTGCTGGTGGCTGGATGCCATCCCATCCTGAGCCCTGCCACACACGGACAGGGAGGGACTTGGGTAGCCTGAATCCACTTGGGAGCCCTTGTCCAGTTTGGCTCTGGGAGGAGCAGGAGCAGGAGGAGGAGGAGGAGGAGGAGGAGGAAGGCCTACAACTTTCACTGTTGTTCAGGTTGCCTTCTTCCTGATGGTGCCCAGTTTGTTTTTAAATTTTAATTTAGTGGTACATTATATATTTTATATATAAACATATATAAATATATAAAATGTATATATATGTAAATATAAAATTTTATAAATTTATATATTTTATATATATAGTGGGACATTTTATGAACATTCACCATACAGAATTTATACCTGTACATGATATATCTTGCTGCTTTTTTCCCATTCCCCTCCCCCCTCTCCCCCTCCCTTTAGCCCCTCCTCGTCTCCTTATTTACAAAAGCTTTGTTTCCATTTTTTCCTTCTGTTCTTTTTTCTTGTCCCCCTGTTCCTTCCCTCCTCCCCACTGCTTTGTTCTTCTTCCCATTTGAACAGTTACTTCCTTTTCCCAATATAATACATTTTAATCCTTATTTATACTTTCACTACCACTCTGCCATAAAGAACAATAAGCTTGAGACATTTCTAGGTCAATGGATGCATCTTGAGACCATACTTTTTTTTTTTTTTTGATGCTGGGGCTCAAACTCAGGGCCTTATGCTTGCAAGGCAAGCACTCTAACCACTGAGCTAAATTCCCACCCCTTGAGACAATATGCTTAAGAGAAATAAATCAGACACACATGTTTAAATACCACGTTGTTTCTCTGGTGCCCAGTTTGGAAGGTCATGGGCTCATGGAGGGAACTGCTTGTTATTTCCTGGGTGAGCTCTGGACCCAGGGACAGAGGCGCTCCTGGGGACAGGTGCAGAGCAGGCTGACGACAGAGTCCCAGGCCTCCTGGCACGGCCTTTGAGGTCTCTTCTTGCAACCCTGGGCCACTATGGACAGCAGAGCTTTCGTCCAACCTCAGAATTCCTGCCCACCCTCCTCTAAATTCATTTCTTTCTCTTGGTGCATCTGTTTTCTCATCCTTGAAGAGGAAAAGTTACACCAGCTCCTCTATGTAAGGTCAGGATGGCTTCGGGGGTGACCCAGATGTCACCATCCTCCAGTGAGAATGACGATGCAGAGATGTGGGGTGTCTGGACAACGAGAGATGAGCTCTTACCCAGTGGCCAGGGACAGACTGCTGACAGTGCTTGGCTGCCTGATGTCCTTTGACTGTGGCCGCCTCCTCTCTACCTTCCTCCCCTTACACCCCCCGAATGACACTCTAGGGGAAGATACCTCTGAGCCTAGGCTTCCTCCTGTCTCAGACACTGCTCTTTTACCACCTGTCTCTGCCTGAACTTGACCTGGCCTCTTCTCCAGGCCAGAAGGAGGAGGGTGAGAGGCAGGAGGCTCAGGATGGGAGAGTCTGGGCTGCGGTCCTCTGACTCAGGCCATGAGATACCTCTGTGGCTGCCCAGGGACAGGCGTGGCCTCCTCTGGTGGCCCACCTGGATGCGCCTGTCTGAGGAGGGTCAAGCCTGACTCTGTAGTCTGCTCGCTGTGGGACCTGGCTGTCACCCATGCCGCTGCACCCTGACCGCGTCTGCGTGTGTGGAAAACAACAGAGGCCGCGTCAACAGCACCCCAGACGGAGACCTTCCCTTCCCTCTCTGACAGTGGCGGGCAGACAGAGGAGAAAGACAGATGGCCCTGCGTTCAATAGGATAGGACCAGTGGTGCTTATTTTGGGCCAGGCTCCAGCGGATGCCGGGAGGGTGCCTGAACTGTGGATGAAGCCCCAAGTTGATTTTAGTGGGAGATTTCAGCATTACCAAATATTTGTAGTGTAAAGAAGTCATAAAATATGCTGGTGGTCCCAGAGCTGGCCGGGACACACCCTACACCCTGCAAGCCTTCGAGAGGACTTAGTGACTTGGTGACAGGGCTGTTGATCTATTCCCTATAAATAAACTGCCAAATAAACAAAGGTAGGCAACTCTGTTTCTGTCCTGGTCCTTTCCTTCTTATCTGGAGAGGCAGGAACATTGTTGCCTGTGGGTGTGACTCATGTTTAATTATCACAGCTCAGACATTTTCTGCTGCACCAGAGGCGGAGCCAGCTTCCTCTCCACCCTGCTCCCTATTAACAATTATCTCCCTGTCTTTCTCCATGGCAGCATGTGCTGTGTGGAGTCGATCAGTTTGCTTTAATTAAGCTTCAAAGAGACCTCAGGCCTCCATCTTATCTCCACTTTGCTTCGTAATTCCTTCTCCACGGTTCCTGCTGTAGGTGGGAAATTTAGCCTGTGGTCTCCTGCAGGTTGGGAGTCTGCAGTCCAGGGTGGCCTGGCCTTCTGGAAGGTTTCTCTGAACTTCCTCCCAGGGAAGTCCTTTCCACTGGCCTCCAATTTCCATAGGGTGCTGATTGCCAAAGACTTTGAAAACAAAAAACAAACAACAACAAAAACCCCCCCCCAAACCCTTGGATGTTTCATACCATGACAAAGCCAGAGGAAAGAAGGGGGTGGCTGGCAGGAAGGGGGCAGCCGGGAGGGGTCAGGGCAGCCTGAAAATGAGCCCTGTTGTACACAGGCCCTGGACCTGGGTAGAATTTTCTTCCTCCCATTGACCTGGGGGCTGCAGCGGCAGCTTTTTGTGCAGAGTAATCACCAGATGGAAATTTTTTTGCATCCAGCGACCAGCTCCTGTGGCCCCCAGATGGAACATTTGGAACCATGCATTCTTTATGTGGTCTTCGGCTAATAAACAGGAACCCACCTTCTAGACTGATGGGGAAACAACTTTGTTTCTGTTTGCTACTCCTGTGTGTAGGGTCCATGAATGGGGGCTTTGAGAACCTGCTCTTCTGTGGCCAGATATCAAAGTGCGGCTTGCACACGGATGGATGGAGGGGCCACCCGCCGTGGGCCGCCCACCGCGCTGCTGCCGCAGGGCCAGGCCGGGATGACCCAGTTTCTCCCCTGGGATGGAAGCCGCCTCCTGGAGGAAGGCAGAGACCACCAGCGACCAAGCCCCACAGAGTCCTAAAATAACTGCTTGTGCTTAACTCCTGTGTGCACCTTTCTGTGGCTTCCTCACCGGCTGGTCCCCCTCCATTTGGAAGAAAAAGTTTATCTTCAAAGGTTTTCAGGCCTAATGTTCCCCCGTTTCTCCCATCTCTACCCTTTCCTCGTTCCTTTCCCTTCCTACTTCCTCTTCCCCATATCCATCCTTCTCTGCTGTCCTTGGATGAAGTGCGCCCCACATCCCTGCTGGTCTCTTCTTGCAGCCTCCTCCATGCATGGTGCTGGGCACTGGCTGTGACAGTTTTGGGGCCCAGGAAGCCAACAGCAGAGGCTGGGAATACAGATGGCAGTCCCATTCGGTCCATGTCCCCAGGCTCAGACCCACCCAGACTCCCTCCTTCACTTCTCCCAGCCTGGGACAGGGGGAGCAGAGCATTGGGCTGACCAAGGATAACCACCGAGGGCGGTTTGGATGGTGGCTGTTTGGTGTGTGGGGTGGCAACCGCCAACGGAGGCCAGACACGGCCCCGTCTGGGCACAGTTCTTCCCCTCAGTGCTGCCTGGGTTGGGGTGGGCTGCCCTGATCCGTCCAGGTCCTGAAGGTCATGTACTGGGGTGGAGGGCAGAGAGAGTCGGGCACTGCTGCCCTTTGCACTGGATGTCTGCCTATGTGGCCCCAGGATGGTGGGGCCCTCAGGGACAGCCCTTGCAAGCCCCCACTGGTCGCTGATCTGTGTGTCCATGAGGGAAGAGGTGGCATGGCGCCCTCAGCGTGGGTAGCACCTGCTTGGGGACACAGCTGCAGCAGGATAAGGGACATTCTTGGGTGTTTTTGCGCACTCCAGGTGTGACACTGGTGTCAGGAAGCCCAGAGAAGGGAAGAGGATGCAGGCCCTGCGGTAGCCCCAGGCTCAGCATTAGGCAACAGATCCAGTGCCCTGTTCTGGGGATCGGTCCAAGAGCCAGAAGCCAAATGTATAGCCATGGGCTCAGAGTCAAACTTGTTTTAATTTATGAAAACATGCCAAGGTTTTGTTGTTGTGTTTTTAATAAGGAGGTGCAGGTGGAGAACCAAGGTGGTGGAGAGGAAAGGAGAGGCAGAGGAGACCCCGAGTGGGAAAGGTCCCCTGCACCCCCGACCTCCCTTCTGATACAGCACACGGAGCAGACGGTTCGGGCTGTGTTAGGAAGAGAAAGAGTAAAGAAAGGTGAAGAAAAGAGACCAAGAAATTCTTAACGGCCTTTTGAAGACCTTGTGGCTCACAGTACTTATGTTAAAAATAACGAAGACCCAGGTAAGAGCCACAGGAAGTGATCACTGTGGAGCAGGCATTCACTCTACAGTCACGTGCTTTTCTTATTTAACTCTTGCAATTGATTTGCAATAATTAAACCTCATCCCATCTTCATGGGAAGGAGGATCTCTTTTGCTCATTTCATGTATAAATAAATGACAGCACAGAGCGTTTGAAAGAAAACATTACCGGAGCCCTCCAAGAGTGTGGCCCATGTGGGTCAGGCAAACTCTGGGCCCCCAACTTGCCCTCCCCATCGGCCTGGGCCTCCACAAGCAAAGAGCAAGGGGGATAAATGACTGGCCGGCATAAGGAAAGGTTCTGTTAGTAAACAAATACAACACATGGCATATAATAAAAATTTTCAAATACAAACTTTATAATCTTAGTTCACTAAGATTTGATTCCTTTTTACCTCATTTTCTTAAGTCGGACAGCAGCAATTCAAAATGGTGGATTTTGTTTTTTCAAGGATGAGAGGAAAACCATAGAGTTGTGTTTTTTGGCAGTGTCGAGACCGAGTACATTTGTGCTTGGGCACAGGAGAGGGACAGGAGTTGAGGGAAGGGGAGGAAGAGGAGAATGACCTTCATCTAGGTGGAGAATGCACCGGAAAGTATTGGTGCTACTTTTACCCCAAGAGTGACAAAGTACAGGAACTCCCCGGTGGCCTGATGAATCAGGCCTGAGGATGGCACGGCATGCCAGTCTGGAGGCCATGTAGGGAGAGTAGAAGTCTGGCCCCTGCCCTGGATAGAGGGCACAGGGCTGCTCTTAGGTGTTGCTGGTACCGGGATGTCCCTGCCCCAGATAGGCAGCCCATGCTGAGGATGCCTGGCTCTTCCTGTGGATCTTGGATATGGCGGCACCAAGGGGCTAAGTGGCCAGAGTTGGGCTTCAGGGTATGAGGAGTCCCGTTTTCACCAGTGCCTACATGTAACTCTCTCAGTTTCCACATTCAAAAGAGAGGAATAAAGAAGTTCACCCCTAAACTCCCTGGGATGTCAGAAGTTCTATGCTATGTTTTTCAAGCCTTTGGTCTTCTTCAGTCCCAAGGGCTGCGGCTAGTATACTCTGGCCTTGGTGACACTTATGGTCCCTTCTGTTTGGATCACGCTTGCCCAGTCTGCAAGGACACGCCCGTTGTCCCCACCAACCCGCATGAGGCCAGGCTTTGCAGACGTGCAACGTCGCATTCTCGGGCGGCCTTGGTTTCCTTTCGGGAGTTTTGGAGGCTGTCCTGGAACCACGCGCTTCTCCCCCAGACTGTGAGGGGCGATTATCAACTGTCACTAGAAGACGCTGGCCAACAGCTGGGTCTGGTAGTTGGACAACACACAGGAGAAATGATAACCGAGCTACTTAGTGGAGGACTTCCGATGGGTTGTCAGTCAGCCCCTCTGCATCTCCGGGCATGTTTTAAGTCCTCAGATTGCATTAATCGTCGTACATCTGAGCAAGGCTTCTCTCTTTTTTTTAATTTCATTTCTCATTGCCTCCTCTTCCATTTTTGAAATGCCCAAGATGTATATATATCAACAAAAGGATACTGGAAAACTTAATTTCAAAAGATGGTGAGTGGCGTACACAAGCTAATCAAAAAATGTGTGTGTTTAAATAAAAGAAATTACAGTAAAAAAGACATATTGCCAGGAATCCTCCTCAAAATGCTCTCCTGATGTCAAATGCACTTGTTCCATTGTTCTTGCCACTTTTGAAGGCAGGTCTGGATGTCTTTCTCAGGTGTCGCTTGTAAAAGCATAATGTTGTGTCCTTATCTGCCTTAGTTGCTGGATCTGGCACCATGCGACTGCTGGCCAAAATGACCGTGAAAGGGAAACGTTTTTAGTGGATTCAGGACCCTGAGGCAGCCAGGGGTGCATGACTAGAGGCAGCCAGGGGTGCATAACTAAAGACATTCACTTCCAGAGCTGCTTCAGAAAGTGGCAAGAATGATGGATGAGTGTGTTCTAATCAAGGAGGAGGATTCTGAGGGAGGTTAATGGCAACGTGTCTTTTACTGTAATACATTTAAAATTTTTTTTAATTACTGATTTTTTAATCACAGCTGGGGCACAGAGTTCTTCCTGCCGTTCTGGAGGCAATGGAGTGTGGTATGACCATGGGTCCCTTGACTGCTTGCATTTGGGGACAGTGGCAAGACAGAGTCGGGGAGGAAGGGGCCTTCTGTCCCCAGGTACTCAACAGGGAGGTGCTTTTCATGTTCAGAAGGAGGGGAGGCCACTGTATGTCCTTCTGAATTCCAGCGAGCCTATCTTGTCCCCTCTGCGGACCCCAGTGGGGCCAGGCTAGAGAGCGATGGCACAGGACAGACCTGAGCAGGCTGCTGCCTGTGTGTGCCTCGGTGGGCAGAGTTTGGGCTGCTGGGTGGAGGCCAGGACATGGCATCATCTTCAAGCCCTGCTCACTGGGCAGCCAGGTGCTCTGTTCATTCCAGTTTTTATCTTTGCAGTTTCCTTCCCAGCTCCCCTTCCTTGGTATTGTTTCTTCCTGGGGAGTAGCATCTTTCCTTTTGGGAAAAGCAAGATGTCAAGGTCCCCTTTTCAGTGCATGAGGCCAAATTTAGAGTTGGGGCTGCTGGTGGAGCTGTATGTGTAATTGAGGCTGGCACAGAGGGCTGTCATTAGAAGGGATGGCACAGAGGGGAGGGAAGGGAAAGCTTGGCCCAAATTAGGAAAGCTGTCCGAGGGAAGAGACAGAGCTGTGAGGCTGGGCGGTCCGGCTGCAGAGAATCCCTGGGACGAGGCTGGGAGGGGTGGCAGAGGACCTCTCTGGGGACCTTCCTGTGGCCCCGCCAGTGTCAGGAGCAAGGGCTGTAGTCCCTGGTGGCTGCTGACACCAGAGACACCGACTGTGTGGAGCCAGGTCTGCTCCCAGGTGTACAGAGCTCAGAGGAACAGGTCACCTAGCGACAGAGGCTCACCTAGTGGTCACTTTGTTCTCTGGACAGTACAGTGTCCCTTTCCTCCACTCTGCCTTGCCATGAGCATCCTTGTTGAGAGCCTCGATGCTCAGTGCTTTGGGAGATGGGGCCACCACTTGCATCCTCCCCAATGGCCTGTCCTTGGGGGCAGGTCAGGGTACCATGAGCTAATCCTGGGGTGCATCCTGGCTGACCCATGTGTGCTGCTCCTCGACACAACTTCCCCCCAAGTCCTGGACCTTGTGTGTGATGGCCCCCACCTGGCCTGTCGCCTCCCTCTCCCATTGACTCATACCAGGCTGCTCACCAGATTGTCTCTGCTCTCTGCATTGCTGGTGGCATCCCGGCTCCGTGGGACCCAGGCACTAATATTCCTGGGCTTGCTCAGATGGCCTTGCTGGGCTGCATTCTGGGCTTTCCTGGTCTCCTTAAAACCTGAACGCTGTCAAGTTCACTAGGCAGCCATGATTCGCAGGTAACATGCCCCCTTGTGAGCTCTTCCTGGAGCGGGCGCCTGGGCCTCGGTGGGCCAGGACTGTGCCATGCTGGGTCAACTGGAAGGAGGCATAAATGGGCCGATCTGGGAACAGCTCAGCTTTGGAGGCCTTGTGAAGGAACATAATCTATTTTGAACCTGGCTGTGTGAGCCAACGTTGATTACAGTGTCTGAATGACTTTTTCATTCTGTCTCTTGACTCTCCCCATACAGAAATATTCCTGCTGCAGGATGTGCAGGTTGCACACACAGCTCTTCCTAAGGAGTTGTCCTGCGTGGTAGTGACGCTCCTTTCACATGGGTGTGTTCACAGGGACACAGAGACATCTCTCGCACACTTGGTGTAGAGCTCGGGCAGGTAGGGGCTGCAGAGCGGCTGTGTGGAGTGAGTGGGAAACGAAAACGTCCCACACAGCCCCGCGAAGCCCACACTCAATTTTGTGGGAGGCTGGTGTACCAGAGAGAGACCAACGTGGCCAGAGTGAGCGAGGCCAGGCTGACAGAGCACTGTCTTAGAGGGTGGTGGGGAGGCTTCCTTTTGCCGAAATTCAGTCTATTCCTAGGAAAAAAAATTCTTCTAACACCAGCTGGGCCCAGACTCACCCTTTGACTCCTTCCTGGTAGGGTAAAATCTGGGCTCCCTCTGGGTCCCTGGTGTCCCTTTATACCCAGTCTCCCTCCAGCTGCACCTCAAATAACCTTTGAAAGATGCAAATTGAGTCAACCCCTCGCCTGCCTATACCCTTAGGTGGCTCATGTTTGCATCCTCTGCTTGCTGTGCAGGCCCCTCAGCCTGGCCACTTGGGAGCCCTTGCATGCCACCTCTGAACCCTGTGCACAGACAGTGGTCCCCTCTGCAGTACCCGGCAGTGTGCAGGGGACCACAACAGCATCCATCACACAGGGCAGGGCACAGAACATTGCCCGGCTGGGCGAGGTGGCACTCATAAACAGAACTCAAGATGGTGGGCGACGTTGAGCAAGGGCTCAAGGAGATGAGGGGGAACAGTCCAGGCAGAGGGACAGCAAGTGCCAAGGCCTTGGGACAGGACCATTCCTGGCTCCTCCCCCAGCAATGCTGCTGCAGGGTGAACTATGAGGCGGAGTGGCTGGTGTCTGGCTGAGTGTCACAGGCGCTGGACTAGCATGTCTTCCCTTGTGTCATAGCAGAGTTTGGGTCCTGGGATGGGCTGGGCTCTATCCTTGGGGCCTCCAGCATGTTTCATCTACATCCTCTGGTCCCTAGTGTCCTACACTCTTCCCCATTCCCTGTAATGGGCACATAGGAAACGCCAGTGTGCATCTTTCCCAAGTGCTTGCACAAAATCGTGAATGAAGGTGTTGCACCTTCCTGCCCCTTCATTATAGTGAAATGCACACACCATGAACCCACCAGCACAGCTGCCTCTAAGTGTGCAGTTCTGTGTGCTCATCGTCCTCCCAGTTGAAGCTCTGTGCTCCTTGACACTAAGTCCCCAGCTCCCGTCGGCCTCAGCAACCGCTAACCCTGCTTTCTGTCTCCGTGCATCTGACTGCTCCAGGAACCTCATCCAGGAGGAATCATACTCTACTTTGTGTATAGCTTTATGTGACTGGCTTATTTCATTTGGCATAATGTCTTTTAAGGCTCATGCATGATGCAGCTTGGGCGTGAATTTCTTTCTTTTTGGAAAGAAATTGTGTACCATGTTTCTTTTATCTACTTGTGCATCGAAGGGCACATTGCTTTTACCTTTTCCCTGTCGTGCCTGGTGCCACTGTGGCCATAAGCGCACAGGTCCCCGCTTTCACTCCTGCGTCTTCCCTTCCTCAGACACCTCGCAGTGGGGATCCTCAAAGCTGCTCTCTCCTCCCAGCCACTTGCTTTATTAACTCCGTGGATGGACTCTCTTCTCCTTAGCCCAACCGCAGCCACCAGGAGAGGGCGGCTGCATGGTGTACACTGAAGTGAGTGAATGATGGAAATAGAAACCGAGGATCCTCCTGGGCTGGGCCTTGATCCCTTAAGCGGGGTCGCTGCTGCTCCAAGTGGAAGCCTCAAATGTGCTGGAATTTAAACAAAAGAGCCACAAACTGGGAAAGAAATTTATATATGCAAAAATTTAACACCATTTCTAAATACAAGAGGCTCAGATTCCAGAAAGAATGAGCCTCATGTAGGAGGGGATCTGCCAGAAGAGATCAAGGTGTGGCTGGCCACGGGAGCATCCCTGCCATTCAAGTTCTGTGAGCCTTGGTTTCCCCTTTTGCAAACAGGGTAGGGTTGTTGTGGGAATCAAATGAGAAAACACGGAAATGGCTCTTGTTGGACACCGCCAGCTGCCTCTTGGACTCTCCTCCAGCCTTTAGACCATGGGTGCTGCCACTCTCACTCGAGGTCACCAGAAGTGTCCAGAAAGCTCCTGGGTGATTGTATTTTTACTCTTGGTGGCGCCGGGGATGGGTCCCAGGACCCTGGGCTTGGCGCCCCTCCTCCCAGGTGATATCTCTGTGCTCTGTCCCTGAGGATCCCTGGATGGTCCCCTTCTCTCCCCTCCTTTGCTGCAGAAACTTCCCAAAGCGCCTGTCCGTCTTTGCGTGAGACGGCGCTGGGCATCAGCAGCCAGTATTGTGCCGGGGGCAGAGGATCTAACATAGCCAAGCCTCCGTTTCCCCAGTGGTAAGATGAGTTAGTGCATGGCCTTTAGTGAGTGCTTGGTATGCTAGGAGCAGGTTGTGTCAAGCTAGGGTCGGCCTTCTCCTCCCCTCCCCTGCATCCTGTCCCTGAAGGGTTAGCCATACCGCTGTCCTGCTGGGCCACTCTCCTGGAGAAGCCGGGTGAGAACTTGGGCAGGGATTGAGTCAGAGGTATTTGCAGACTTGACTCACCAGCTCTTAAACCCAGAGATAGCCCTACGGGTCTCATGAAGTTCTTGGAAAATAAAAGAAGCAAATATTACAGGGCTGAAGTCATCAGACACTCACCCTCCCTCCTGTACTGCGGGGAGCTGGGGGCCATCAAAGGCTAGGCTGGGCTGGTTGCTTCTCCGCACAGGGTTTCCACCCCTCCTGCTCACCTAGCCCCAGGCTGTGGAGTCCTAGCTCGCTAGCTCCAGGCTCCCCAGGAGCAGGGTGGAAGTGACTTTAGGGAGAAGATCTGAAGGGTCTCCACTGGTGTCTCCAGGGCAGTGCCAGTACAGGGGACAGGGAATGCCACACAGGCATAAAAAACAGCTGGCAAAGTCTCACTTTTCAAGATGCATATTTGCCAGCCAAGAAATAATTGAGACCACTTCAGCCACACACTGAATGGAGAGTGGTCGGCAGCCCTGGAGTCCAGGGCTGGTGGGAAGCGGTCCCTGTGCCAAAGACCGGTGTGAGGGAAGGCTGTCAAGTGTGAGGGAAGGTCAATGCTACCGTCCCTGAACATTCAGGCATGGTCTGGAAGTCACATGCCTGCCGTCTTAATATGCTGTCTCTCTAATCTTTTTGGACTTATTTTTCTCCAAGTGGTTGAGCTCCTGCACAAAGTAAGATCTGGCAATTTCCTTTTCACACCCGTCAGTGGAGTGCAGGTGTCTGGGTACTTTCAGAGGGGCTGAGCTGACCTGGGAAAATAGTAGGGGCATGCGTTGCATCTCTCTGCGCAGAGGGGCTGTGCTTGCTCACAGGCCCTCCACAGTCCATAAACTGAACTCCAGCCAGTTCTGGAGGTCCTCTGCGTAATGCATGTTGGCTCGGGATAGGGGTCACCATCTCTGCCACACTGATTCCAAGTGAGCTTCCTGGAGGCTCCCTCTCTGTCCTCTAGGTGGCCGTCCTGTCCCAAGTGTGCTGCTGGGGTGCCAGGTCTTCCCTTCCCTCCAGATGTCCACTGCCTGCAGTGACCCGGTCTCCTCTCTTCCTGCAGATTCGGAGCCCAGCACCTTGGACTCGCAGTCCCCCACCCTGTTCCTCTCCTCGGAGGAGCCAGGCCCCTCCACTGCCACCCAGCCCACGTCGCCTGCATCTCCCTGCGAGCAGCCGGCCCCATCTCCGCTGGGTCCTGCTGTGCCCGCTGGGTGTTGTTCCACTCAGGTTGCAGGCCTGGGCTCGGGGGTCACCTCCCCACCGGATGCTGCTCCTGGGGCCCCGGGGAATGAGCATCCTGAGAAGGACAGGGACCCCGATGGCCAGGACCTCTGCCTGGGGCCGGATGTTGGGGAGCTCCTGGCTGAATTGCGGACCATGAACAGCCACCTGGGTGTCATCGCAAGGGCTCTCACCAAGCTGGCTTCGGTTCTGGGGCCACAGCCGCCACCGGATGCCCAGGATGCCAACTGATGGACAGGGGTGCAGGGGCCAGGTGTCCGGTCCCCAGAGTCGAGTCATCCCTGGAGCCAGCAGACCTGATATAAAGCATGTGGCTCTCTCAGCCTGTGCAGTGGCTGGAGTCCCCATGCCCTGTGCAAAGACGGCACTCAGTGTCCAGCGGACCCTCTCGGGCTGTCCCCGCTGACACTCTCGGGCTCTCTGGCCCTTCAGATGTCCTCGTCTCTTCTGCACTCCTGGCAGAAACAGCACATACGAAGGTGGCAATGCTGGTGGGTGCCCTGGAACTGGAGATTCATCCTTCCTCCCCAGCTCCTGTGACTTTGGTCCCCTTGGGAGGGGGAGAGGACAGCACATCGCACCAAGACAGAAGCTCTTGGCAACCCCAGCTTTCCTCTCTGGAGATGCCAAAGAGGGAACTGATCCTTGGTGACACTCACATGTTTCTTCTTAAATATCTCTTTGGAAAAAAAATTTATTTTTTTTCCTCCAGTTATAACCACATCTCAAGAAGTTTGAACAATAGAGAAGTGAAAAAAAAATCTGATGTATTTGGAAAAAATAGGTGGGGGGTATTTAAGTCTTTCTTATGAGTAAGAAAGTTGTGTAATAAAACTTTCATATCCACTTTCTGGGCATTGGCCTCTCAGGCTGCATCTCTTCCTCTGTAGTCTCCTCTTTCTGCCCCTGTGGGCTGCAATGACCAGAGTCTGCAGACGTTGCTGGGGTGCCCTGGTGAGACCCATTGGCCTGGGTAGAATCTCCGAAATTTGGGGCAACCCAGGCCCTCCACGATCCGGCTTGCCACAGCCAACAGGGTTCTTCTTACCTTCCTGTTTGGGTCAGGAGTTTAATAAGGTGTGCTTGTTCTCATGCAGCGAATATGCTGCTGTTTCCAGAAGCAAAGCAAGGGTCAGAAACCTCATGGATGCAGTAAAACTCCGCCCTGTACGAGCAAGTGCCCGGCTGGCACCAAGAGTGCCAGGCTGGTGGCGTCCCCAGTGACCCCGAGCCATGTGCGTAAGACTCACTACAGAGCTGGCCAAGAGGCCGACTCCCATTCTGCAGGGGATGCAGACGGTGTGGGCCTGGGCCTCACCTGAATCACAGGTGAGTTATGAGGGTGATGGCTTTGCACCTCCAGCCGGTTGGGCACGCTGTCCCTGAGGGCTTCCACTTGTCTTTAGATCCCACAGTTGCCTCGCTTCTTAATGGCAAACCAAAACTTTGAGGAATTTTTTTTTTTTTTGAAGGCAGGCTATGTAAGGTCCAGCACCCCCTTCTGAAGACATCTTGGGTAATTTCATTCGAGTTTGCAACGTTTATTGAGTGTCTACGATGCTGGTGGCCACATGCAGAGGACACAGGGGTGACTAGGATGTGGATCCTACCCACCCACGGCTCCAGGCCCAGGGGCTCGGCCAGACAGGGTCACCAACAGCCACAAGGCAGAACAGTCTGCAGGGTGGGGAGTGACAGGGGGTGGCATGGGACAGGCTGGGGAGCCAGGTTTCTTGGTCTGACTTTGGGGGCTGTGTTTAACCCCTCTGGTCCTTGTTCTCTGCAGCTGTATCAAACAGACTGACACCTGCGCTCCAGAACCAGACAGGGAGTGAAAGGAAGGGGCGGGTGCTCCCGGAAGAGTTGAGTAAATGCTCCTTGCCCGCCCTGTGGCTGAAGACCAGCACACTTACTTATTCTAAACAGTCTCTTACACTATTTTTTTCATTATTGGGGACTGACCCCCAGTACACCTTTCCACTGAGTTCATCCCAGCCCTTTTTAAAATTTTCATTTCGAGACAGGGTCTCACTAAGTGGCCCAGGTTGGGCTCGAATTTACAATCCTCTTGCCTCAGCCTCTCAAAGCACTGGGATTATTATGGATGTGTACAACCATGCCTGGCTTCTTATGCCAAATTTGACTGCGTTCTTTTGCCTTAGGTTAAAAACAATAACAAAAAAGATCCAAAATCTTTTAAGGACAAAGAGGTGCTGGCATAGAAATCCTAAATACAGATGTGGTGACTGGTCCTTTTGGCCAGACCTACCTTGCTGGTTTGTGAATGTGAAACCCAGCTGAAGCTCCACCCCCAAGAGATACCAGTGCTGGTATTTTGACATCTAATCTTTGAAACCTTGGTACAAATCCCATGCATCTGCAAGTTTACTTATCTGTGCTCTCAGTATACCTGCTGGCCTGCAATCTTTCTTCTTCCTTTTTTTTTTTTAAATCTTGAAAGTGATAGAAATCTTTCATTTTTAAAAGAGATGTTATATGTGAAGCAAAATTTGCCAAACCAATTTCTACTTATGCTTCCAATTTTTCACTATTGCAAGCACTTCTGTAATGACCACATCGGAGCATACATGTTTCCGCTCTTCTGTAATTATGTTGTTAGTGAAATTCCTAGAGGTATGATTGCCGGCTCCCTGGACGTCCACTCCTACTTCTATTTTAGTTTTCTGCTGTCTTCAACATGGTTCAGAAAGGGGAAGTGAATGAATGGTAGGAAGAACAGAACAGAGGACCTTGCTTAGGCTGTTTACTAGAGGTTAAACTTTAAAATGAATGCACCTCGGGCCAGGTCAGAGATGTACAAAACCAGGTTGGAGACAGGAATCCGAGATGGTCCCTCAAATGGTACAAGGGTCATGGTCTGGTTACAAACAGAAGCTGTCCGGGTTTGTTACTCTCCAGGGAATCTGGTTCAGGAGTGGGATACAAGGGTGCAGGAAGGGCTGGGGGAGCTAACAAGGGGAGGCCAAGTTACCAAAGACAGCAGCCGGGGGACATCTTGGTGTCCCAGGTGGAGGAGCCAGAAAGGGGGAAGCTCTTGATGGTGACGGCTATCCCAGAGATGGCTCCAGTGCAGGGAGCGATGGGTTGGTTTCTCAGGCTTCCTGATGGGCTGCAGGACCTGGATAAGGGAGGTAAACCAGTGTGGCTTGCTCTTCTGAAAGACAGAAGGAAAGCAACCTGCCCATAAGACATGCATCTCAGCCTGTGTTGTGATAGCAAGCTATCTGCGGCTGTGCAATCTAAACAACAGAGATGTGTTTTCTTATAGTTCTGGAAGCTGGGACATTGAAAATTAAGGTTTGGTGTCTGGTCCAGTATCTCTTCCAAGATGGCGCCTCTTGTGTATCCTCACATGGTAGAAGGTGAAAGGGTGAAAGGGTGAAAGGGCCCAAACAGTCTTGCCCATTCATCCATCCGTCTTGTATGAGCATCAATCAGTCCATTCACCAGCGTGGGGATTTGGCCACTTTCCAAAGGAACTCGCCTCTTACTGCCATCACACAGGACTTAGGTTCCAGCGTGTGACGTCTGGAGGGATGGATAACACTCAAGCCATAGAACACGCCTCCTGGGCCATCTTCCTTTGTCAAAAGGACATCTGTACTCACAATCCCTGGGCCCTTGCCAAGGGTTTCTCTGTGCTCTCTGCTCCTCCACAGACCCCTTGGCTGCCTTTGGCCTCTGGTTCTCCCCTGGTGGTGGCAAAGTTTCTTTTTGGAAGTAATAAGTCTCTAAAAAGTGAGAAGATGGCAGGACATGCTAACAGGAAACTAGAAAACATGGGACCTCAGTACCCCTGTCTCCTAGCCTGTCAATGCCTCAGTGATCCCTACACACTGGGGAGGAAGGATGGGACGGGAGTGCTGGAGACTGGACAGCTGTGCCAGCCTGGTGACGCCAAAGCATCCAGGGCCCCCGGTCCTTTAAGGCCGGCATTGTTAACCACGTTGCATGGACATAGAACTTTATGAGCTGTTATTGTGTTTTATTTCCCTCCTTCCTCACTGCCTCGGGCTGCCTGACTTGAACATCCAACTCTGCTTCGAGTCAGAAAACACAGGGCTTTCGGCCATCTGTGTGGGGTTGGCGTTAGAATCCCAGGCCCAGGGCCTTTCGCTTCTGATGCGTTCCTCAGCCCTCTGTAAACCAGGGCCCTGTGCACCTGCACTCAGAGGCTGACTCTAACCTCTGTGTGCACAAGGCCCAGCACAGGGCCACCGGAAACATCTCCCAAGGCTCTTGGCACCAGCTTCTCCCTCCTAAGTGCATGGGGTGCTGTTTCTCTTGCTTCCATGCTTGCTGGATGGCACTAACTCTTGGCCCAGCTGTTCCTTTCCAAGCAGGCTCTATATCCTGTCCATGCCCTCTCCCCGGTACCCAACGCTGCCCAGACATGCAGCTGGGGCTCCAGAAACGTCGGTGAGGGAGCAGTCCTGAGGTCCATCTGGCAGTAGCAGCCCTGTCCCGGCTTCCTCAGGGCTGCCTGGATGTAGATACAGGCCTGCACACCGGCCAGTCTGGCGCTGGCTGAGAGGAGGTCAGGACGACCTGTCCCTCTGCGCAGCTTCCCGGCCTCGCTAGGGCCGGCGTCTGCCACAGCGTGTTCCCAGGGTGAGTGTGATGCGCTCAGCAGGGAGGGTCATTCCTCCGGTGTCCCCAAGTCTGTGTGCACAGACATGCCAGCCCCTCTGCTCCCCGAGGGCCTTTTTGAATGTGGGATGGGTCCCTTCAGGGTTAGACGTGCTTGGAACCAGTCAGCAAATACAAGATCCCCGTCCTGTCTTTCTCTGACATCTCACTTTGTTCCAAAGGGCTTTGAGATGCCTTCAGTGGACATCACATTTGGTGGGAATCTTGGGCATCACCTGGCCTGAACCCCTCCCTCTGTAGGTGGGTATCAGAAAGGTCACAAAGGTCAGGGACGCCGATGCACATGAGCTGGGCAGGGACAAGACCTTCAGTTTCCTGCCACACTTCATGGCTCCCCCAAGAGAGTTTTTCCCACTGTCCCATCTGTCCCAAGATGCTTGGTGTGGCAGGATGGAACTGCAGGAGCTGCAGGCACCTCCTGTAGCACAGCCTTCTCCCTGGAAAGTGGACACACACATGCATGTGTGCTCATATATACACTCTGGGGATGGAGCACAACTTTTAAATGAAAAAAAAATTTAGTTTGTCCAAACCAATGGTCAACAGACTACAGTTGGTGACCCATTCGTGTACAGCTCATAAACTCACAACAGTTTTCACATATTTAAATCATTGTTAAAAAAAAAAATAAAGAATATGCAACAAAGACCGTATGTGATGCTCAAAGTCCAAAATATTTACACTCTGGCCCTTTGCAGACAGTGCTTGCCAATCCCGGCCTGGAGGGTCCTCTCAATTGCTGTCCCTCCCTCGTAGGGGTCATCAGTCTTCCTGTAGCTCAGGAGACCCCTCCTCCCCTCACGGGTCCATCTAGTCTCTTTCCTGGGCTCAGGGATGTAGAATTCATGGCTTTTTTCCTCCATCCCTCCAATATCTACAGCTTTCCCCAGCAGTTTTTTGCTGTTGCTCAATTTTTCTGGCATGGGGTTGAATCTAAAGGTGGAACCTCAGGAGATGTCCAATGGCGAATTAGGGGCTCGGGGCTGGCAGTGATGTTTTCTGCTGCTGATGGTACTCAGTGTGTGTGGGGAGGTGGCACTGCCGTCCAGGCAGGCTGGAGATGACACGGCTGGGGCTGACCCAAAACAGACAGCTGCCAAGAGTGTGACGAGGAAAATGCCTTTCCCGACAAAGCAAAGCACAAAGCCGCTTGAGCCCTCACTGCCTCTATTTCCTTCCCACCATGGCAGCTTCTCAGCCCAGTTCCTGTCTAGCCGGGCCACTCATTTCTTTATAGTCACTGAACCAGAATAACCACAAATCAAGCCGGAAGAGCGTGATAACCCGCTGAACTCTGGGCGGCCCCGGCCAGGCTCCTCTGAGCACACACACTCTGCCGACCCGGGCTCTGCAGCTGTGACATTTCCAGTCCTGGGCCAGCAGACTGCCAGGGCAGAGACATAAAGAGGAAAGAAAGCCAGCAGCACAAGGGACCACGAACAAGGCTCTTGTAACTGCTCACGGTGAAGATTTATGGGCAGGCCATTTGGAGTTGGAATACGAAATGACACCAGGAGCCTCTGACACACAGTGGATCTTTAAGTGCAACAGGGGACAGAAAATGAGCTGTGAACTCCCCTCGCCAAGGTCTTAGAAGTTCTGTGCTGTTGACTGCAGCCCGGGCTCATAAATATAACATTATTAGACAAAAGAACCAATCCTTCTCCAACTGATTAGGCCCAGATTGGTCAGCCCATAAATCAATGCTGAATAAGAACTATAAAGTTGTGAATCAATGCGTCCCAGATCTGCAAACTGGAATGAGAGAGCTGGAATTAAATCACTGGAGTTCTTCCAAGACCTTCCTGTATGCCCCTCCTCCCCCAGCTCCATACCCCTGGTGCCGCATTTTCCAGGCCTCTGTCATCCGCTCCTGGTCTGGTGTGGATAGTTTTCTGGGACATGAGATTCGGCCTCTTGTATTTCCATTTGGGACAGATCTACAGCTCTGCCACATCTTGCTGGTCAGTATTTCCTCCTGGGGCAGGCAGAGAGAGCGGCAATGGCATTTGTCATCTGTACCCCAGAGATGGAAAAGGAACAAGATGTCCACATGTGACAGGCACCTGGTGGGCGGGCAAGTCCGATTGATGAATGGATGCTTAGGTTACATTGATTTAAGATCTCCGAGCCCCTGCATCGAAACCCAAAACACAAGAATCTGTTCTCCACTAGGAATTGCACATCAGGTTCAGAAGTGCCATCTGAATGTCCCTGCTGGACATGGTCCCCCTTCTTCGGTCCCACATACACAGAGGGTTTCCCCAAACCAGTTCCAAAGCAAAATCTGTTTGTTGGGTCCCCCCTTCTCCAAACACACTCTCTGGGCATCCTTCCCCCTTCTCTTTGACAGTTCCACTTTGGGGACACACCGTGCATAGCCACCTCCCCCTCCGAAGGCTGTCCTGGGCTGGGAGATCTTGTAACCCCTGGATACTCCAGTGTGCCCACCGTCTTCGCCCCACTGGGGAGGAGACACACATGGCCTCACACAAATGCACATGGCCTCCTGGACCTCCCCAAACACAGACCCCAAGAAGACATCTAGTAAGACATGTGGGTCCCACCTGCTTCTATCTGCTCCATTGGGGAAACTGAGGCCCAGAGAGGGGTACTAACCTGACTCAGGCTTCTTGTGACCCATTGCACTTTGTCCCTTAGCTGGTTGAAGTTTTTTTTCTTTCCCCTTGCAGAGAAAGAGAGGCTTCCTTTTAGGGTAAAGCACAGCTGTGTGTGTTGGCCATTTCCGGCAGGTTCATCTTCTCTTCCTCACCATGACTTACAAGATCAGGAACCCACAAGTGCGAGACCCCGGATAAAAGTTTCTGCACGCACCTCCAGGAGGAACGGGTGCTGATGGCGATGTTGGATGAATGAGCTCCGCCTTGGCGTTTTTACCACCAGCCATCCAAGCTCTTACCACTAACCACCAGCCATCCAAGGTTTACCACAGAAACCTTGCAGGATATGTATAGGGAAAATGGGTTCGCAGGGTTAATGAAATTTGTATCACCCACTGCATGGCGGCAGCCATGTGTGGAAAAGGTGCCTGTGAAACTGGCCTTGATTCACACCACAGAGAGGCGCTGCCAGGAGTTGGGCCATTTCTGCAGCGGGGGTCTTGCACCTCCTCCTGGACCCGGAGCCTTGGTCATTCTGCATCTCCCACCTTTTCGAGATTCTGACTTTATCTATTCACTTTCTGGGATGATGTTCCACGCCTGAGTTGTAAGAAATAATACGCTCATCTGTGCAGTTAAAGGACAACCCTCAGATTGGGAGGAGGTATTTACAAATCAGACACCTGGGAAGAGATTAATACCCAGAATACAGAGAAAACACCTAAAACTCAACCACCACAAAACGCACTATTCGAAAATGGGCAAGTGATCCAAACTGGCCTTTCTCCAGTGGAGACATACAAAAGGCCATAATGACAGGAAAAGATGCCCACCACCACCAATGACTAGAGAAATGCACATGACTACCGCCTGCACCGGGAGGATGGCAGCTATCAAAATCTGTAGGAAAAGGCAGGTGTCGGTGAGGATGTGGAGAAACCGGACTCTGTGCCCAGCAGCATTATTCATCATGGCTCACATGTGGCAACAGTTCAAGCATGTGTGAAGGGACAGACGGACGGATAAGCCAACTGCAGTAGAGACACCTGGTGGAGTATCAGTCAGTCTTGAAGAGGAAGGAAATTCTGAAACACACTACAATGCGGATGAAACTGGAGGACATTATTCTAAGTGAAATATGCCAGTTACAAGAAGACAAACCCTGCGAGATGCCACTTACATGAGGCAGTCAGAGTAAGCAAAACCAAGATGGAAAATAGACTGATGGTAGCCAGGGTCTGAGGCATGTAGGGGTGGAGACTTAGCGTTTAATGGGTACGGTGTTCGTTTTACAAGTGGAAAGCACTCTGGAAATGGATGGTGGTCTGGAACGTATAAAGTATGAATGTCTTCAGTGTCCCCAAAACTGTACACTTAAACATTGTTAAGATGATAAATTTAAGGTTATACGTACTTTATCACAATAAAAAATAGGAAAAGATCCTATAAACTTTTAATAATCTAAAAACGCATCCTGAATGCTGTCGCTAGGCTCATTCATGTGCCTGCTTTGGCCAAGAAGATAGAAGGGAAGTGATATGTGTTGGTTCCACACCTCTTAAGGGAGGTCCTGCGTACTCCCGCCTGCTCCAGTATGCATAACAGGTTGCCATGACAGCATGCTCCTGCTAGGCTGCTGGGGGAGAGGCTGAGGAGCAGAGCCACGCCACCCCTGTGGTCCCAGCCCAGGCCACAGTCTGGATCAGCCAATCGCCAGCCTCCCTGGACGTGCGCACAAGCCCAGGCACATTTACCAGAGCCCCTTAGCTGACCCCTGGCTGACCCCATATGCTCACCAGTGCACATCTGAGGTTTTATGACCGTAAGACAAGAAGATGGTAAGGAAATGACTGGAGTGGGAATTACCCCACGTACATTTTTATCACTCTTCTTCCCACCTTGTTTTAACCAACTGATTATATACACCGTGTGGACACTGTTACGTAGTTACTCAATATCCATTCTTCCCTTCTTCCTTAGAACTGTGTATCCAGCCTAAAACCTACATTTCCCAGCCTCCCTTGCAGAAAGAGTTAGTCATGTGACATGCCTTTGGCCAATGAGAAACAAGGAAAGCATTGAGTGGCATTCCTTGAATGAGGGTGGGACTTCCTTTGCCTTGCTCCTTCTTCCTGTCTGGAATGAGAATGCCATGTTGGAGGACATTATGATACTGAATGGCAGCACAAAAGGGAAAGAGGGAAAGAGGGAAGGTCTCTGATGGCATGGCCATGGTACCACCTCTGAGCTGCCTTGTGGATTTCTAATTACACGAGGAAAAATGAGATTTCTCAACCATTTCTACTACTATTTTCCAAACTTCTCTTACTTATAGCTTATTGTAATTCCTGAAACCCCCCTCAAGCACAGTTAAATAAGGATGTTTCACAGAAAATACCACTGCTAATCTACGTATTTATCAATTGTACACATAAAGTAACAATTTCTTCCACACATTTATATTAGTTTATATTTTTCAAAGTTCTTGATTTATATCTCCTGTTTATTCTATAGCAGGGGAAACTGAGGCAAGACAGGATAAGCTGTCCAAAGTAAAACGACTTGTTAACAAAGAGCTGGCAGGGATTGAAAAATGGCTTCCCAGACTTCCCAAGGAAGGATGGGTGTGCACCTCATTTAGGCCACTCAACAGTGATGGAATTGAGTCTTGGTCTCCACTGAGGGAGTGCAAAGGCTGTATCCTTGTAACTCCATGTGGACCAGCCATACTGGAAGTCATGAAGGAGAGGAAGAAGACAGGTCAACTTGTTACTTTCTGTGTCCACAAAATAATTTGATTTCCTCTCTCTGCCCATATAGCTGTCATTTACCAGCACTTAGCATGCACCAGTTTTATGTCTGAGAAAAAGCATTCATCACCCTGTAACCTTTAGAGCAGCTCTGTGAGGTGGGTTTGGTTAATGCCTCCATTTTAGGTTTTCTTTTTTTTTTTCTTTCCCCTGCTGAGGCCTTGTGCACACTAAGCCCACACTCTACCACTGAGCCTCACCCCTCCAGCACCCCCATGTTAAAGGTGAATAAAACTGGAGTTCCAAAAAGTGAAGTAAACATCACAAAATCCTACAGCAGTGAGCTGCAAAGCAGGGGCGGGAACCCAGGTTGCCGGACCATGAGGCTCTGTTCTTTGTCCTGCGTTTTCCTACGCGTGTCAACTCTTTGTTGTCAGTGTATCGAGGACAGCCTGCTCCTCAGTTATTCCATGGACTCCTTGAAGTTTTTCACACCTTCCTTTGCAATGAGCTTGGCATCCTAGAACAGGGTGGTCCCAGTGGAATGTAGGCAGAAGCAATGATGACTGCTCTCTGGCAGGACAGTCATGACGTTCAGGGTGGACCACCACCATCCCCCTCCTTCCACCGCTGCTGGGCCCTGCACATCAGACCCCAAGATGTTGGCCTCTCAGGCTGAGGAGCCTGGATCCCTGAATCACTGCATGGAGGAGAGTTAAGAGCACCCCAGTCCTCATTGTGCTGAACAGGAGGAGCTGCTGCTTCTGGGACTATTGGGCAGAGCGGTGATGAAAATAACTTTGTATGTTTATGTTCTCTGTTGCTGACACTGAACAAAATACTTTCTCCATCCTCATAACAACCTTGAGAAATAAATGGGGATTATGAGCCACATTTTATAGGAAAGGAAACCAAGCTTTAGAGAAGGGAAATCACTCGCTGAAGACCACACAGTGGGTAGGTTGGGTAGGTGGTCAAACCAAGGTCGGGCTCTGGGCGTTTTCCCCACACTCTACAATTTTATAACTTCCTAGCTTGATGTTATAAAAGCAAGCAGTAACCTCAGAGGGGATGGGGGTCCCATTGCATAGAGTTCCGCAGATTAAATTAAACACCTTGAGGGACGAAGAGGTGAGGTGGCCGGGAGACAGGTGCACCACATTCCAGGGGTTTGTGTTCTTAAGTCAACAAGGGGCTTGTGTCCATGGCTGCTCAGACTCCTGGGTGGTCCTGGGGGTCCCCCACTTGGTGCTCCAGCAGCCTGGTGTGTTGATCTCAAACCTGAATCACAGGCTCTGAATCACAGACGAAAAGCTTTGTGCTCTGGGTGAAAATCCCCAGCCTCCTCAGGAGAGCTGGGGGCCCGAGTTTCCTTCCTCATCCCACACAACAATTGTCATTTTACTTTTCAGGCAGTCTTGATGGTATCTAAAACACCTCATTCTCCATCACCTTGTTTAAGTCTTGCAAAACCTGCTTACATATGTTTTTGTTTGGTGGCAAAAGTCCGAAAGGTTGGGAGGATGGTCCTCTGCCACTGATAACAAACCTCCCATTTATTGAGCACATACTACTGTGGTATTTTATTCAGTCCTACAATTGCTGTCCGTGGTTGCTATTACCATGCTTGTTCTGTGGGAAGGAATCAGTAACAAGGGGTTTAAAACTTGTCCAGGGCACTGAACTAGGAAAGCTCCAGTGGATTCATAAAGCACTCCCTGCCCTGGCTCCCTGGTGTCCATGGACCTTGCCTCCCTCCTGGCCTCCTGTATCTAGGTGGCTCCTTTTCATTCTTCTTTTAGGGCCCAGCTCCCCCAGGAAGACCTCTTTCATCCCTGGCCTGCTCCATGAGAGGGTCTGTTTTTTCTGGGCCTGGGGACACTTTACCTGTCCCCATCACTGCTTCCTGGCATGGAATGGCAGCTGTCTGCACGGAATCCTTTTGCTTCAGTACCTCTGGACCCCATGCCAAGCTGGGCTGGGGTGGGTGACACACAGTGGGCCCAGAAAACTCACTACAGAGGGCAGTTTGGGGCCACAGGGGATGGCTGGCTCCATCCATCGACCAAGGAAGTGGCTTTAATGACAAGACCCGGGGCTGCATGTCCAGAAGTAGAGGAGCTTATGGGCAGGAGGGGACCTGCTCCCTGTCCCTGACTGTGGCAGCCCTGCCTGGCCCCTGCGGTCACCTGACTTCTCTCTGAGTATCACCGAGCAGGAGCTGAACTGTTTCAAAGATAATGTCGCCAACAGCCTTCAAGAAAAGTGTATCAAGAATTCACTGGAGTACAAAGCCCAAGCAGGATGTGTTGGTGCAGACTCTGTCCCTCCTGGGGTTTTACAGTCTAGCAGCGAAGCAAATAGCAAGCATTGCAGCTTTTTCTTCTTCGCTGTCTTATAGTTATGTTTTTCTGCATCCGTGCAATGCCCATGTGGGTGCAAGCTCCGAGGAGAGCCAGGGCCCCAAACCACAGCTCATGTGTTCCAGGGACCTGAACTGTTCCTGTATCCTGCTCGTCACATGCACTGCTGGCCCACTGAGCAAAGATGCATGGGTCACCTCTTTTTGTCTGCAGCGCAGAGTCCAGGAACAGCACCCCCTGGGCTTAGGGAACAGAAACACCAATGGCCAGGGCTGCAAGGCAGTGCAGCAGCCCTCCCCTACCTCTGTGCTTGGGCCTCTGAATGGCTTCCCTTTCCTCCTGGGGATTTGTGTGGGAACCAGGAAGGCCCAGAGGCTGTGTTAAATGGGCACTTGCAACAAGGGAAATCTCATTCTCAGGGATCAGGCCTGTGTGATGATAAAATGTCCCAGGAATGCTCACAATACACATAGTCTGCACCATGAGCATTAGAAATGGGTGCACATGCTCACCCATGTGGTGGAATATGACTCAGTCATGAAAAGGAACAAACTATTGACAGAGTGATAGGAATGAACTGCAAAGTAATTAGGCTGAGTAAAAACAGCAAGAGAAAAATAGTACCAAGGGTATGATTTTGCTTATAGAAAACCCTCAAAAATGTTAACTACTTTTCAGTGACTGGGAGTAGGGCAGCAGTGGTTGCCGGGGAGGGATTAGAAAGGCTACAAAGAAACAGATGCAGGATGTGTTCATCTTGACTGTGGAAACAATTTCATAGACCTATAAGGTGTCAAAAATTATGAAATTGTATGCTTCATATGTTTGAAGTTTGTTGTATGTCCAAATACTTTAATAAGGCTGTTTTAAAAATTTTAAACTTTTATACATTTTAATCCAAGGATCCCATTTCTAGTAACTCTTCTAAGGAAATAATTGATGTTCAAGATCAGCAGCTCATGGTAGAGATGAGTAAGAAAAAGAAAAACCACCTAGAAGTTCAGTAAGAGGGAATAGTTAAGAAATTAATGAAGTAGATTCTGGATGACACTGGAACACCACATAGAATTTTAATGTATGTGCTACTGAAGCAAGCAATCCACATGCTTGTAAAATGAAAATGTTAAATTCAGGGGCGGCAGAGAAAATGCTGGTCATGTGGTGTGGGTGGGCGTCACTGTGAACCAAATGAAGACAGGCAGAAAGGACAGACGGGAAGAGGCACTTGCAGTGTGCGCTGCTGTCATTTCCGGGTAGTGGTGGATTACAGTAACTTACATCTTCTTAGAGCTTTTACATACTGCTTGAATTTTCAACTTTTGAAATGTATCATTTGTTGCTGTAGAAAACAAGCTAAGCATTCTTTTGTGATGGCCCCAGCTGCTGTTCGAAGGGACTGTCCTCCTTTCTATTCCTAGACCACATGTGCTTGGGGCGCCCCATCAGCCTGGGCCCTGCCCCTCCTTCCTGGCCTCAGTTTAGTGGGCACAACTGCTCTCAGTGTAGTCCCTGGGGCAAAGGTGCGGTGGTCGGGCCACGGGCAGGGCTTGGGGAGGTGGTGACCTCTGCCCCGCCTGGCTCCTTCTCAGCTCTTTCCACTGGGAGCTGCAGTCCTTAAAAACACCCGGCCTTGTCATTGGCCACCCGGCCCTGGCATTGGCCACTGGAGCACATGCCTGTGGCCCAAGCTTAAACCATGTGTCGTGAACTTCCCTGAAGCCACGCCACTGGAGGGAAGGCCAGGTCCACTCTGAACATGCAGGTCAGCCTGACTCCCCCAAACTCCTTTTGCCGGAACTTTTATTTTATTAGTATCTGTTTGCAGTACATAGTGATTGTATTCATCATTTGGACAGTAATGTGATGGATGGGCTGGGTGACCTCGATGGGGCTCAGTGTACTCATCTGTAAAATGGACCGTGAACACTCATCCTATAGAGCCCATTCATTCACCATTCCTTCCCTAATTGTTGGCTGCGTGCTGTGGGCCAACTACAGGGCTGGGCCTGGAGGAACAAAGGAATCAGACAGGATCCAGTCTCTAGTTCCTTATGGTTCTTCCCCACTGGGATGTGGAAAGGTGTGCCTGTGCTCACTGACATACAGTAGGTACTCAAGAAATGTCACTATTGTCACTTAGGGGAGGACTTTTGCAATGGAACAGTCCTGACCTGGTCACTGGACTTGTGGCTACCAGGCAGACACCTGGATAGGAGACCAGGGCTGGGCAGTGGGGAGTCCCCACAGACAGGGCCAGCTTTTGGGTGTCCTGCACCGTGTGCTCGTGTTCCTGGGAGCCAGGGCAGCCAGAGAACCTCCAAGAGGAAAACCATGTGACTCCTGGCTGACACCAGGGAAAGCTTTGAATTAGCTGCTGGAAACAAAGGATTCTGACATGAGTATATCACACAAGAGGATGTTCATGTTGGATGTCATTCATGTACATCAGAAGCAATCATTGAAACTTGTTTGGCACCAGACCCTGTGCTTGGTGTTGGGAACAGACTGAGGGATCACGAAACACAGTCTCCAGATCCTTCAGTCTGGTGGGAGAAGGAAATGCGCACAAAGGAGGCAAGCTGGAGGCCTTAGGACCAGCATGGGTGGAGCAGAAGGCTGGAGCACAGGAAGTTTAGAATGGGTGGGGTGGTAATCAGTCTGCTGTGGAGGGGACAGGAAGTTGGAAGACATAGTGGGTGGGTGGATGTGAGGCCTTAGCTTGGCCGTGTAGGCTGGGCCCCAGAGATGCCCGACGTCCACTAGTGCAGCTCGATGCCACTGCCGGAAGTTGTGCTCCTCTTTGTTTTTGTGCTGGTGGAGCAAATGTTAGCATGGTGGGAAGGGTGAATACTATGGTCGTATTATCTGTGCTCAAATGGTTCCGCTGCATCTTGGGGACGTTTAGGGTGCATGTGGCCCACTCTGAAGACCACTGAGCTGAGCTGAGCCTGCATGAGCCCATGAGCGCTGGAGGAGGTGGGAGGGGGCAGGGAGATCAAATTGAGGGGGTGCAGCCCCCACTGAGTGGTCCAGGAAGGCTTCTGGGAGTTGATCTGGAACATTCAAGGAGATAGGGGCACAAGCCTTGTGCTATCTGGAGGAGCAGCTGTCAAGGAAGCAAGAATAGGAGGTGCAAAGGCCCTGGGGTGGGGCACACTTGGTATTTTCAAGGCAAGCAAGGAGGCCAGGGTGGCTGGAGATGTGGCTATAGGGGTGGCAGAGAATTATGTCACACAGTTGACAAGAGCCAGACTGAGCGCAGGGCCCCACAAGCTGTTCCCAAGGACGTGGGGCTTAATGCTGACTTAGCTGAGAAGGATCGAAGACTTCTGAGAAGAGGTCGACCATTGGTTTGCCTCCCCAGCAGAGAGAGGTGATGCTGCTAGGCAGGGTCTGGTCACAGTCTGCATGTGTAAGGCTGACATGGTTGTCCTGAACCAAGCCCTGGCAGTGAGCAGGTGTTAAAAGTGTCTACTGGGGGAAGGGACATCCTGCATTCCTGCATCTGTCCAGGGACCGGGCTGCACCAGCCAACCTGGCAACGTAACGAGCAGCCCCAGGAACTTGATGGCTTGAAGGGACGGACACTACTTCTCACTTGTGTTATTTGAGGGAGGGGTTGGCTGTAGCCCCGGTGGAGGGAAGAGGATGAAGTCATATTCGGGAGTTAATATTCAATTTAAAAAGACTACTTGGAGGTTGAAACCATGACCAGCTAATCTTAGCCTCACCTGAATCGCACATTTGGCGAAGTCTTTTGCTTACAGGACTCGCCAGGGCCGTCTGACAGGAAGGCTGCTGCCAGGATTGAGTCACCCACCAGCTTTGTGCACAAAGAAAAATTGGTGTGATTCATTCCAAAAAAGAGCCACGAGATGATGGCCTTTTCACCCCAGGAGCCCAGCGCTCGTCACTGGGTGGAGGTCAGCCCAAGTGATGGTTCTGTTTGGGCCCTCGGGTGGAGATAGGAGTGTGGCCCAGGAAGAGGGTCTTGGTCACAATAGGTCCTTGTTTGTCCATTCTCCTTTGATGTGATGAAATCCCCGAGGTTGTGAACTTTATAGAGCAAAGAGGCTTATGCAGCTAGCAGCTCTGAGGTTCAAGGGCACAGCACTGGCACTGGCTCGGTTCTGATGAAGGACCCTAGGCTGGGTCACGTGGTAGAGGGCACCCTGATGGATGATGTCACACACAGACAGGAAGTTCCAAGCAAACCCTCTTGAGAACTAACCAGAGCTATAGCCCTCTCTTCTGGGGTGGGGGCCCCTCTGGCCTCATGACTTCCCAGCAGGCCCTGCCTCTTAACATTGCTGGGGACTAAGCGCCCATCGCCATGCTCAAGCCATGTCCAAACTGTAGCAAGCTCCACCAGCTACACTCTCAGCGTCCCTCTGTGGGAACATTCCTGGGCCCCACTCTGGGAATCTTTGGAGATAGGTGGGGCTTTCTCAGCCTTTCTTCTGCACCCTAAACAGAGGGCCTCATGATGACACAGAGGCTGTGAGCCCCCCACAGCAGCCTGCTCTTGTCCTGTGCCAGGCATGGGACCTTGGGGCTGGTGCCCAGTACCAGGGCCATGAGCTGCCAGGACACGACCCCAGGTCTGTGCCACTTTCTTACACAGGCGTCAGACCCACCAGGAAACCTGGGCGTCTTCTAAATTTCATACCTGACTCACCAGATTTGCGCGGCTGTTTGGCTCATAGTGAAAGGAAGCCTCTCACCGATAACCAATTATCACCTTTCCCTTCCCGTTAACCTTGAACCTCAGCCTCTCGGTCTCAACACATCTCGCTTTTGAGAAATGATTCCTTAGAAATCTCCCAGCCACCAAGAAACCACACGGACCAGGCTCTCTATTGTTGGGTGCTTTTGTGGTACTGAAGCCTTCGCTTCTTAATCATACCAGGCAATTAAAAATGGATCAGAGCCGCCCTTCTATGCCCGACAGATGAAAGTTTTTTCCTTTCAGGTCTCATCAAATTCAATCAGCTTAGGGACACACCTCTGCCAGGCCCCAGGTGTGATCTTGGGGTGATTTATAGCAGCACTAAAACATCTCACAAAAGACAAATTAATATTCAGACACTTTTTCAGCACCTCCTTGGAGAAAGAGGCTTTGACCTGGGGCCAAGATGCGGGAGGCCAAATTGTTCTCCTTAAACCCCATCGGCTGGTGGCTTTGGGGACCAGCTTGGCTCCAAGTCCTGTGCACTTCCGGGTGGGTCCCTGTATCTGGCTTCTATGTCCGTCTTTGTTTCTGTTTTGATTTCATGTTGGCTGACCAAAGGGATGGACACCGTGGGTGCAGTTGGATGGAGGCGACAGCCGGGGCTTTGAGCGCTTTCTACGCAGCTCGGGTTTCAGCCAGGTCTGCCTCTCCAGCGATTCCAAACACTTTTCCTTACATGGCATTACAATAAATTCCAGCCAAGTCCTCAAGGTGTATCATTAGGACTAATGAGATCCTCTCTGTATCCTCCAGTAAAGAGAAAATAAGGCCAGGGTCTTAGGAGAGGGAATTATAGACAGGAGCAGGAAGGGATATGTTGAGAAACAGAGCGAAAATCTAAATGGGACAGGAGAACTTTCCAGGGTTAAGGGGAAGGCAGTGTTTTGGATCAGTAGGATCTTCATTGCCACAATTTTCAATTGAAAAAAATAAAGATCTGGGCTACCCCTTCTTTTTTTTTCCTAAATTGCATAATGATCGTTTTATACCTAAAGGGTTAGCAAAAGTACCTTAATTTTATATAAGTTGCTTTGTGAAGATTGAGTTTCTCTTGACCTTTCTTTCCATTCATTCTCATGCCAATGAGATTTGCTTTCCAGTTCTGCCCCTTGGTACTGCGTGACTCTGGATAAGTCAGGGGACTTTTCTGTGCCTCCCTTAGAAGGTGAAAAGGCAATCAAGCTAATACAGATGTAACTGCAGGTGACACAAATGTTACTAACAAAAGCCTGAGAGACTTTCTAAAGCCAGCTGGGATCAGGTGAGAACGGATTTCTCTTCCCCCATCCTCTTTTCTGTCCCCCACACCTCTAATTCTTTTCTCACTTTCAAACTGGTGAAAAACAGAAGCCAAGCAGTATTAAGCTTAAGTATTTACCTAGAGAAAGAATTCAATTCTGAGAGTAAAAGAATTGTGTCAAAACAGGCGAGGAAAAAATTTAAGCTCTTTGCAGCCTACTCCAGGCCTTGGAATACATAATTCTTCCAGGTGATGGTAGGATTTGGTGAAAGAAAGAGACGATATATATCTAAACCGCTTTTAATTTTTTTTTTTTTTTTTTTTTTGTGGTGCCGGGGATCGAACTCAGGCCCTTGTGCTTGCAAGGCAAGCACTCTAATCACTGAGCTAAATCCCCAGCCCCCTAAACCGCTTTTAAAGAGTGTAGGTCAAGATCAGGGCAGGCACCCCTAATTTAAAAATGATGTCAAAATCAGAGTCCAGGATCATGGATGGATGGGAGACAGTGTGACAGAGCCGGGGGAAACAGTGTTTGGAGCCAGACGCATCTCAAATTCCAGCTCCAACACCTATTAGCTGTGACACCCTGTCTAAGGAACTTCGCCTCTCTGTATCTTTATTTACTTAGTTGGAAAACAAGGAGAGAGATGGAGCTAGTACCTACCACTCAGGACCGTTGCAAATTTGCTGTGAGATAACGTACAGAAGTACCCTCGGCCGCAGTAGGTACTCGTACGAGTTAATACTGGCTGATTAACAGTGAAATGTCCAATTCCAGTAACTAAGGCTGTTATTGTTCTATGTCTTGCCCACATAAGAGACTCACTGGGGAACGGGAGCCCCTCCTCTAACAGGAAACAAGGTTTGGGAAACGAAATACAGGATACCTTTCTTGTGTGTGGTCAGGATAGGTTCAGGCTTTTATCTTGCAATTCCCCCACCCCTGGAACCTAAATTCATCCAGTCAACTGGAAAGGGGGAGAAGAGAGGGGAGAACCGTAACCTGTTTCTTAAAAGCCCCAGCCTTAGAGGTGAGATTTCACTTTCGTTCACATTTCATCGATGAGAACTAGTACTACGGTCTCACCGGGTGCAAGGAGAGCTGGGAAATGGTCCTTACTTAGCAGCCATCTTTCAGTGCAAACTCAACACTCTGGGAGGGCCCCAGTGCTTCTGACCAGCAGCTACTTCTTTTGCCACGAGGCTCCACCAGCAGTAGCCACTCTTACATGAGTGATCAGTGATTTTGTTGGACGGCAAACCAAGTGTGTTGACAAATGCCAAAGAACAGAGGAGAAAAGTCAAAATGCAGAGGATGAAGCTAGATGAATAAATGAATAGGTTTGATAGTAATTTGGGTCATGTTTTATGTGGCCTTACAGAAATCAGAGTGTAATGCTTTTATGAACCCATCAAGCAAATATTTATCATCCTCCTGGAACCACCAAGACAGGCAGTTTGGGGGCCACTTTGTGGATAAAATTGCATTTGACATGGGTCTCAAAGGATGCAGAGTTTTGTTATGTGTAGATGAGTCCTTCATCACTACCGTGTTTCATGCAACAGAAAGGTCCTTTGTCACCATTGGCTCAGTTTAATGGCAATCACTTTGGTTCCAGCTATGGTTCAGGAAAGGTTCCCATAAGGCCAGGTGTTTTGTTCATGGCCATGGACACCGAATCTAAGAGACAACTCCAGTGAGCAAGTAGGGCTGCTGGTATTGCACCCTTTGAAGTAGGAGTGAAACCAGGCTGGCCTTCACCCCCGACGGAGCTGCTGCAGGTGGTCAGAGCAAGGACAGGATCTGATTCAGTGGAGCAGGGTCACTCTGTGTGGACTTAGGCTGCACAGAGATTTTGTAATGCTAGTGAATATAGCACTTAATAAACATTAGTTGCTCCTTTTATTCCTCTTATGAGAATGAGGTGTGGAGAGGGAAACCAGGGCAGTTAATGGGCTCCTGAAGATGTGTGCTGCCCTCCTGTCGCACCGGCTTCTCATACATGGGTTCTGATGTGACTCAGGGCTGTCACATGGCTCACCAGTCTTGGGCCCAAAACCAGGTCAGTAACGTTCCGAGTTTGGTATTAACTGTCTCATAAGAGAAACAAGCATTGCTTGAGCCTCTTCAATGTGTTGGATGTGGAAGGAGATGCTGGTAATAAACACAGAAATGAACAAGACTGATGTAGTTCCTGCTCCCAGTGGCGTTGCTTAATCCCAGTCTCCTCCATATAGCGTGAGAGAGACATGATGCAACCATATCAGCGATTATTCCACATCCAACATGGCGACTGCAATGGAAGACCAGTGCAGGGTGCTCTGGAACACACTGCAAAGGGCTTTGTTGGTCATCGCTCCAAGGGACGGGACACTTTGCCCTGGACAGAAGAAAGGTGTTCTAGGAAAGGGAGCAACATGTGCAAAGGCCCTGAGGCAGGAAACAGGAAATGAATGTAGAGCCTGGAGAACAGAGTGGATGGGCAGAGCAATGGGCCAGGCCCGAAGAGGTAGGTGGCGCTAGTGGGGTGTGTGGGGATTTGGATCATTACTCTGAATGCAGTGGGCAGTGTGGAGGGGTTTTTGACTCCCTGTGGACGAATGTGGAGGGTGGCCCGGGGAGTCCTTGCGGTACTGGACCAGTCGAGTTGTGACATGCTGAGAATCGAGATGTGGCAGGAGCCCCCCTGCTGGTTAGCAGCCTGTCCTTGGTATTATCCCTGGCAAGGGGCCTCTTTCTGTCCATTCCTGGGCCGAAGGCACAGGCACTGGGATCTACCTGGCCTGACCACAGGCACTGGGATCTACCTGGCCTGGGATCCCAATCCTTATCTCCTAAAATATGTAAGATGACATGTACTGTGCTGCATGGCTTGGGAGGATAAATGACAGAACCAACAATTCCAAATTCTGCAGTGTAGGCAACTCAACAAACACCAATTCCAGACGATTCTTCAAATGAGTCGGGCCCAGTGAGAAGCAGTCTCCCAAATCGGGTTTCGATTTCCTTCCAAGGGCACCTGCAGAAGCAGGTAGAAGGCGTGCAAGGTGTGGAAGGCGTGGACGGTGTGAGGCAGGGGAAGCTGTGAACTTTCCCTTGAGGCTCCGTAGCCCGCCGGTACCCTGAGAATTGAGAAGGTGGATGGTCCCAGAGCATCTGAGTGAAAGGCACCAGACGAATGTGAGATATAACCCGAGGGTGATTAGTTTCTGTTTTTACGTTAACTCGTTTCCAAAGCTAGTAAACACTTATTGAAAAAGGAGGAACTATCACAAGCTTGAATAAGACAATGGCTGCTGTTTACAGCAAGATCTAGTAAGTAGGTGCAGCGGGTCTGCAGGATCACTGCGGGGACGGTGGCGTTGGGGGCTGCACTTGGTTATTCACTGCTCATCCATTGACTCTGTGCACCACGACTGATCTTTCTTAGCGCCCGGCATCATGCCAGCAACCTGTCTATTGGCGACACAGACTTGGCCTCTGTGTCTATTTCTCCCACAGGAGACTAACTTTCTGACTTGATTTTTTAAGAAGAAATCAAAGGGCAACACTCTGGTTTCTCAGTTTCGTGAGGTGTTTTAACCGTCCCTTTAAAATGTCACCGTCTCACTCATGCTCTTGAATTACTTTATCTTGAAAGTGACGGTTCAAAACGCCTACCATTCTGATTCCAAAACTTTTTGTTGTTGTTGTTGTTTTAAATGATGATTCTCAATTTAGGTCATGAAGGTGAAGAGGATAAAAACGTGGCTCCGAGATGATTTCAAACAACAGTCAAATGCACACACAGAGATGTCAGAACTCGGGGGCATGTGCTGTCTGGTGCTTGGAGACTGTTACGCGCCACGTAAATCACCAGCATCTGGTATTGTACTGAGACACAGGTTGGGCCACTGTGTGTCCCTCGTTCCCCAGTATCACACCCACCTTGGGCCAAATACTCCACCCGCTGTCCCCTCATCCCTGGAAAACACACTGTTATCAGAGGCAGATTGTGAGCTATGAGTCATGGCTCTATTTGTTCTGCGATTGTGAAAATTGCAAAATGTCTTATAATATCAAGACAGAAACTGAAACCCCGCATGTCACCTCCCGGGGAGCCCTGCCACTGTCACAGCAGACTTCTCTCAACCCACCCCCTTCCACTCTAGTCACGCTATGCCCCTGCCAGGGGTTACCCTGCTGTCTAGTCTTGGTGCCCAGAACACTCATCGCTGGGGTCTCCCCGTGTACACCTCTTGTGTCCTATGTCCCATTCTCTCAAGAACCTGGCCTTTGAAAATGCATTCCTACTAAAGCACTAGTTTGTGACTCTTCCAAAAAGGAGGCGCTATCTTAGAGTGACCTTTGGTGGCAAATGTCTCAGCCCAGTCATTCCAGAATTATCTCACTGATCCCTAAGCATCTATGGACGTATGGGTTTGAAGGTCCCCGTATGAGCTTGGGAAGTCACCCTCTACACCCAGGCTCCATTGCGTCTGTCTACTTTTATTGGCCTTTATGTGGAGGTGCCACAGCAAGAGGGTGGGCTCTGGAGTCTGACCACCGAGTTGGAACCCCAGTTCCATCGCCTACTGGCTGTGAGATGTTGGACAGGTTATTTTAGGTGTCGCCTGTAAAGTATGGACAGTCAGGGTACACAGTGTCTCTCAGAGGGTGCAGTTGGACTGAAGGAGTTAAACTATACGGAATATAGTAAACACTGAGATTTATAGTAAACACTGAGATTTTTCTTTACGATCTACATGGTACTCTGCAAAATTTCACTTGAGGGAGGGTTTCCACTGCCTTAGAAAAAGCCAAACAGACAAAACCCCAAACTCTCACTACTTTCTCTCAAAATGCATATTGGTAAGTTGCCACTGAGGGCAGGTTTCTCGATGCCTCTCAAATCCTACCTAAATGTGGGCTAAGCCGGCTTTGGAGCTGCCCATTGATGAGATCAACCAGCTCACAACCAGCACTTAAACTCAGTTGCTGACTTGGAGGACAGAGGTCAGTGTAATGTCTGGGTGTCTTACACATCCTCTTCCTCCCAAATTTTGTTTGTTAGAGTTGTTACTAACCTAATATTTTAGGTTGTCCACACCGAGTGCCCAGCAAGAGGCCACTGGCTCACAGTGTGACAGTGGCCACGGGGAGACAGGTTCTTCTTCATGGTCTGGTCTTGTCATCAGAGGGTGCCGTGCCATCTGCTTCCTTAGAGACCCTAGAACCTGACCTGGCCTGGCCCTCTGTCCATGCAGGAACAACAGAGAAACTTCCTGAGATGCCCGTAGGTCTTTCCTGGTTGCAGAACACACACCTGAATTTTGGTCTTTCAAGTCCAGAGAGAATCGTGCCATGAGATTTGGACTTCATCCACTTTGAATCCAGGTGCCTTGTGTAACCCATCACTCGGAAATAATGGAGTAGGGGAAGAAGGAGGGCTTTGGAATGAGGCTCCCCACCCAAGGACGGTCACAGCCCCTCACTGCTCCCATCACAGAACCTTTTTCAGAGGGGCCAGGCTTGCTTTCCTGCCCGGCCCTCCCTCTAGTCTCCTGACCTCTCCCAGGCCCCAGACTGCACTGACTGCCCCGTTTGGTTCTGGTTAGAACTGCTTACCATTAGCTGCCCTGGCTCATCTCCCCAGGGGCTCCACGGCACCCCACGCACCCTGCATGGCACTTGTCTGTCTTGTCTCTCCTGCACCTGGGTGAGGTGTGGCAAGACTGGGCCTGCGTCTAGTTCCTTTTTGAGTCTCTGGAGTCTGGCACACAGGTGCTTAATGAAGATGGGCGAATTAATCGAAGGGTTACCCCAGCGCACTCTTCAGTGGTTGGTAGCAAAATTAGATTACTGGGCAAGATCTTGACCTCTTGGGATGTGGATCACGGCTCATTTCCTATCTCTCTGGAGGTCCTCAGACCTGGAAATGAAGTTCTCGCTTCTTTCATAAAAATTTATTCACTGCGTTTACTTTTTAAGTGCTCAGATTCGAGGAACTTCCTAGACGATGTAACTCACCAACAGAAGGCAGCCCGGGGAGTCAGAGCTGCCGTGAACTTGAGGCACACCCTGGGGCCAGGTGGTACTCAGGATCGCCACGGGGCCGGGCTGAAGGCTAGAACGAGGACAGATATGACCTTATAGGATTTGCATTTGGGGTGGGAAAGGAGTGTTTCAACAGGGTCTTACTACCTTGCATCTGAGAGTTACTTGTGTTTTAATCCTGTGCCATTCATACTGAGGGTCTGCTGGGTACCCTACAAATCCAGTTCCAGGAGCAAGTACCACCCTCTCTCCACACGATCTCACACACCCCTGTCTGCGTTCTGTCTCAAGGTCAGGGCATCAGAATTTTAATCGTGACCGCAGTTGGTGGACAGAGAACATTGTTTTTACACCCCTATCTGTAAACTCTGAAGAAGACCATGCTGAGGCTTCCTGAGCAAAAGCCTCGAGGGGGCCAGCATCTAGCAAGCGCTCGCTAGATGTTAGCTGTATGCCAGACTCTTTGTGCATGGCTTTTACACACGGTATTCCACTCTTCCCTTTCCACTAAGCCTAGAAAAAGAAAAGTAGGTACTATCCCATTTTAGAGATGAGAAATCAGCGGTCCCGTGGTTCTCGGCAATTTGTGAGAGGTGATCCCAGCACAAGGTGTGGGACTGGGATCAGAACCAACGTCCGGCCCCCAAAACCAGCTGCTCCCCCACCCCAGCTCTGCGAATGAACACGGGCATTTATTTCTGTATGCACCGTGGCCACGTTCTCCAAACAGTTCAGAGCTTTAGAAAATATTTTGAAAATTCTCACTCAGGTAGACTTTCTGCAAATACACCTTTATTTTGCTTGAGAATTTCCCCATTTCTTGCGCCTTTGTCCATTCAGCCCAGAGAACCACCTTGGGGATCAAGGTCCTCTCTGCCTACAACACATGCTTTCTTTGCTTGCTTCGACATGGTGGCCCAGCTGCCTCGCAGCCTTCGCCCGCCGGGACAGGTGCCTCTGGTTTCCACCCAAGGTGTGACAGCTGGAGCTCTCCGTGTTCGGCTCCCTGCTGCCCCTTCCCTCCAGTGCTGGGGTGAGAAAGGCCCGTGTGGGGCGATTTGGTGAGCTACATCCAGGCCGAGCTTCTGGAACCCCAAGTCCCTGTACCACTTCCACAGGGACAATGACAAGGACAAGAGCCCTCACTCGGACCCTGGTGTGAAACTGCAAAGGACAAGCTCCCTGTGCACCCGCCGTGCCCCCATGATGGGTGCCCACAGCAGGCTTTTTCTGCACCTTTCACTATCAAGTTACCTCTGAATGGAGGGAGAAATCACAGGAGCTGGAAATGCCAAGGAACACTACACTCTGAGGTGTGCTGAGGCCAGCCAGGCCCCGTTCTCCGGGGCGGAGAGGCGCCGTGGACTCCAGCTGTCCATCAGCTTTCATCCAGGGAGGAGGATTTAAGAATGTCCTTGTCAAAGTGAGAAGGACAATAAAACAATTACACAAGAGAACCGGAAATGCATTTCTCTTTCCTTACAAATGTTCTTTACTGAGGGAGGCGCATTCCTCTCCTGGAACCTCAAAAGTCTCCCCCTAGAGAGGAGAGGGAGGCAGAACAGGGGAAACCCATCGGGCACCCCCGAGAGCTGTTCCAAGCTTGTTGATCTTGCCAGAATCCAGCTTTTGACAGATGCTAAATAAGGCACCTGAGAAAATAGCTTCAATTTTGAAATTTGGAAACGGGAAGATAAAATTCATTAGGGTTAAATGCACAGAAAGAGCGCTTGGGGCTTTCCTGGGCCTGTCCAGAGCTGCTAGCAGTAGCCCCCGGGGGTCCCTGCGTGTGGGGAGAGGTTTGAGGTGCTGTGAGAATGGGCAGGCACATGGTTTCCCCTCCGAGCCTGTGATCAGCAGCACCCGGCCTAAGCCCGGCAGCAGGAAGCCCTCTCTGTACAACACCCCCCTCTGCTGGACTCCAGCAGGGAAAACAGAACTGAGGCCGGCTGCTGTCGACAGGCGCCTGCAGAGCTCTCCTCTCCCCTAAGTAGCACGCGCTGTGGGGCTGGCCAAGGTGACGCCCCTGCCTGTCCTCCACTCTCTCGACTACGGGGCAAAATCCTCCAAATGCAAAGTCTCTAAATGCACACACACCCAAAGGAAAAATAAGACACACATCGAGGGGGATTTGTATGAGCTGAAGACGGGTGGGACAGAGGTCTAGGACTCTGGAAGAGCCCGAGAGAGGGGGGATCAGGGGCCAGCCAGGCGGCTGCTCACGGCTTGCACCCCGTGAGGCAGAGACAGCACAGGGCAGGAGTCTCCTCCCTCTGACCCCACGGTGAAAGAGGAATGTGTCAGCCTTCAGGGTGGGCAGGTTTGGGTCATGGAGACCACAGGGCCAGTCTAGGGAGCAGCTGGTCCTCTAGACTCCTTCTCTCTCAGCATCCCCTTCCCTGGCCAGCAGGGATTATCTGTGGTTCCAGCCCACTGCAGGAAGTGGGACCAGAAATGGTCTGTTCCTGGGTCCTTGGGGACCCACAGACCGCAAGTCCAGGCAGAGACATGAGGAGCACCCTCATGTCCCATTCGGTCCACAGCTGGGGACCTTCTGTCAGGCTCACCATGTCTAAGGCCGTCAGTCCAGGAGGACTTCCTATGGTGACAGACATATCCCGTATCTATAACAGCCACAGGTGACTCCTTAGCATCTGAGATGTGGCTACTGTCCCTAGAAACGGATTTTCCCCCCCATACTAGGCACTGAATCTAGGGCCCTCTGCACTGAGCTACACCTACAGCCCTCTAAAAAAATATTTTTTGAGCCAGGGTCTTGCTAAATCGCTAAATTGCCCAGGTTTTCATAATCCTCCTGCCTCAGCCTCCCAGAGTACTGAGATTACGGGCTTGCACCATCATGCCTGGCAAGAAACTGAATCATTAAATTTAATTTGGCTCATTTATATTTGCATAGTTGCATGTGGGTAGCAGTAACCTGTTGGGACCTCTGAAGTAGACACAGCACCTGGCTAATGCGGGGTAGTTATCAGGTGATCAGGCGATCAGGTGACTAGGTGCCACTGAATAACTAGGATAGCAAGGACACTTGTGTGGAAGATGGCGCTGCCGTAGGAGGCCGGACCCCCAGGCTGGTTTCTTGCTTTGGAGTCAGAGTGGTCTTGTGGGTTGGGAGGGACCCAAGTTCTGGCACTCTGTCATCCCTTGTAAAATGGGGTGGCTGGTGACTTTCCACCTTTTTGCTGCTAAGGAGTCTTTTATTCTTTCGTGGAAGGACTTTGTGGACAAAATAAATTTGCCATAAGCAGCAATCGTTAAAGAATAAGCCCTGGCCTTTTAAACTACAAACTACTCAAGACTTTTAGCAGCAGCAGCTAAGAGTGAGACCATGCTGTATTGATAAGATCCCTCTGAGGCAGAGACCGGAGGGACACACTCATCAGTGAGCACACCTTGAGGACCTCGTTATCACCTGGGAAGGCACTCAGGGACCAGGTGGGTGTCTGGGTGAGTCGACACCTAAGTCCTGTCAGGGTCTCAGGGCTCCTGCAGGGGAGGTTTTGATGGGAGGTTATGGTCGGGGTGGGCACGTGGTACAGTACTTCTCTGGGGTCTGGGCCCTTGTTGGGGAAAGAGTGCTGAAATACACAAAGGAAAACGATGCAGAGGATTCTGCCTGTTCACACTTTTGCTTGGGGTGCCGCAGGTTTAGGGGGACCTCTGGGTCCAGAGCTGGTGGGTGGGTCGGGAGCCCCTTGCCAGCCACCAGGGCCACTGTCCCCCAGTCCTTTGGGCGCCACCTCTACCAGCAGGGGATGGAGGAGGAGGCGCGGCCATTTGCTTCCCAGCACGCTTGCAACTTTCCAAGGCTCCTAGAGGGACACAACGAGGGTCATAGGAGGAAACCCAGAGCAATGAAGCAGAATTTGAGAACAAAAACACACCAGAAACAGCGAGGAGGCCCTTGCCCCCAGCCCTGGAGGGTCTCAGGACTGAAAGGCCACATCCGGGCAGCACCTGTGTGTGCCGGGCTCCAGTACCCCCTGGCTTCTGACGTGGCCTCCAAAAAGGAGAGGGGTAAGGGAGCAAAGGAACTGGGAGGCGGGGGACAGCTCCAGGTCACTCAGCTGGTGGCCTCTTTGGAGCTCTGGGATCATCCAGACAGTTGAACATCTGGGCCCACAGCATGCCTGCGGGCTGTCTGCGACCACAGAACAGAACCAAGACTTGAGTGCTCTTACTCCCGTCACCCTGTGCCATGCTGCTGTGGGTGCATGGACATCTGTCCCTGTTCTTCTGTGATCTTTCTCATTTTGCCTACTTTTATTCACCCGAGAATCGCAGCATGTCGGGTAGTGCCAGCACCTCCCTCCCACCGTGTAGATGTGTAAGGGGAGGCCCCAGGGAGCCCATGATTTTGTTATTGGTCTTGGGGTTGGAGTGGCTGAACACCAGGGAGCTTTTCTGGCTCCTACATTTTCCCTTTTGACTTTTGGGGCCACAGTGTTGATTCTCAATCTCAGGACCCTTCTGACACTTTTTAGGAGTGATGGTGGTGGTGGTAAAGAAGCACTTAAGAGATTTTGATGCATCCCAGTTTTGGTAAAGAATCAGCATGCTTTTGTATACTCACAGAGGTTTTAAAACACTTCAGTGGTTCAAAATTCTTGGGAGAGCAGCTTTCCTTCACGCTCACATGCTCACGTTGGGGGCGGTGTGTGTGTGTGCGCGTGCCTCAGTTCATTCTTCAAGGCTTCCACAGAGGTGTATCCTCCAAAGGCCAAGTACAAGCTTCGATAGTCAAACTGGCTAATAAGCATGAAGGTGCTTTTGAAAAGCAGGGCGCCCGGGTCACTGTAGAGACTTCTGTCACAATGGGCTGTCTTGTCTGGCCAGGCCAGGGCCTGTCTCAAGCACAGTCCACAGAGCTGTTGTGCATACACACTCATTTATTTTTACATAAACACTAACTGAGCATCTACTATTTGCCCAACATTGTCTACACCCTGTGAAGTCATTATCCCTTTGACGAAGGCTTGCATTTAATTCAGGTTTTGTTTGGGGAGCAGGCCAGAGCATCTGGAATAGGATTAAAATAATCACAGCCCTCTCTTTTCCCTCCTTAACTCTTCAGAATTTATTTCCCTGGAGATGCCGTTCGGTTGTTTGATTTTACGATTTACGATGACAGACTCTTTTCCCCTGTGCAACCTTGCCAAGGCGGTGTTGTGCGTGGAGGGCGGACCTTGGGCTGGGACCCAGTCTGCGGCAGGGGCAGCAAGCGGGGGAGGCCGGCGGCATTAATAAACTGAGATCATAGAGTCGCCGGGGGCGGGGAGCCCAGGCCTTTGTTGGAAAGATATTAATAGGGATAATGCTTACATTCTTAGCTGAAGAAACCATTTGATCTCCTGAGCATAGCTCTGATGTCTCTCATGATACGTATTAAATGTAAAACCCCCTGCACTTGGAAAGTCATTTGTCAAATCTAGGGGATGGAAGTTTCTACAAAGTCCAGAGCCTCAGAAAGAAAAGACAAGCGCGGCTGGGCCATGGAAGCTGTACTGACATGGGATGAAGGCTCCGTAGGATGGGGACCTTCATGGCCTGGGAGGGCCGGCAGCGGGTGGTGAGAGTCCCAACTTTACTATTCTATTATGGACCAAGTGCAAAGCGAGGCACTTTTAGATCCATTTTCTCATCCCATTTGGACAGTGAGCAGATCAACTGGGGCATGTGAATCTTCTTTCAGGGTTAGACGTGGAGGAAAAGCAAGAAAAAAAGGGGGTGGAGACCCTGAAGCTGCCCTGAGGGTCCACTCTAACCTGTGTCCCAAGGAGTGAATGGGAGGCGAGTCTCTGCAATCTGTGTGTGTGCATGTATACACGCTTCTAGAAGATATTTTGGTCAAAACGCTCCCCCCTCATTGGACTAAAATTCCAAACAACCAATTTACTAGTGAATCAGATTTGCAGCATGAACCAGGGGCTTCAGAGTCTGGACTCTTCCCAGAGATGAAGTCCAGGCAGAGCTGACAACTGTGTGGCAGGTATGGAGGAAACAGAGGTGGCTGATAATTTGGGGGATGCTGGCTTGGGCAGGAGAGGCGATGCGGAAAGTGGTAGGGTGGCCACCCAACCCCACAACCAGCCAGGTTGCAAAGGCGCTCAAAGAGGATCTGGGGAAAACTAGACAAGAGGGAGGAGACAGCAAAGTATCAGAAAGCCAGAAAGTGGTTCCTTCCAGGAAAAGCAAAAGGTGAGCCATGATCTAGTAATCCCGCTCCCACGTGTGGATGGAGGATGGCAACAGCCAGAGTCACCCAAGAGCTGCCTGAACACTGCGTGAGGTTCTCTGCGGGCAATAGCTGAGTTCCTCTTCAAAACTGCCCTGGGCAGAGAATACAGTCATTACCCACTTTTCACGAATGAGCAAACTGGGTCCAGAGGGTTTTCTCACCCCTGGAGTGAAGAAAGAGATCCCAAGAGAAAGTCATGTGGTTCACAAATCACAGAGTGACACTGTTTTAAAACCAGATCAATTGGCTCTTTCTAGCCAAGTGAGCGCTGGGTTACCAGGAAGCCCCCCATTCCACCTCTCGCCCAGTGTCAAGGGCAGGGGACCTGGAGCTGCGGAGGGCCAGAGTCCTCACTGCCAGCAAGGGGTCCTGGGGTGCAGAAAGGGAATTCGTCCTGCCTGGAATTGTAGCTGATTTCCCAATGATACGGCCACAGCTGGAGATTTGCTTATTCCCCGTGGTGGCAGATGGTCATCCCAGGCAAAAAGGTTTCAATTTTTGGAAGAGTCAGGTCTGATTTATAAAGTAAATGTTTCAACTGACCTTCTGTGGAGAAATGATAAGGCCGATTTTCTTGGATGGGCCATAAATCAACCCAATTCCTAGAAAAGGATTCCAAAGATATTTTGGCAGCCGCCACAGAGTCAGTGTGTGTGACTTCCGGAGATGGGAGCTCTGGGGATAGTGTTCACTTGTAATAAGTTCTGATGTTTCCGTAAGCAATCAGTTGTGTATTGTTTCTCTTAATGAACAGAGGGGCCCAAAGGCTGGGCAGACAGAGCAGCGGCAGAAGGTGGCTTCCCTGGTAGACACGTTCTTGGTTCCGTCCCTCCCAGCTCATGGGGGAGTTTTCTCTTCCAACAGCAGCCGCCTTCAACAACATGCTGACAAAGCCCTGGGAATCGACCTGTCTCTCTCCTTCCTGTCACCCCCCAGGTCCAGTCTGTCAGGACGTCCTGCTGGCCCACCCCTTAAGCATGCCTGCTGTAAGACTTCTCACAGTCCCCACTGCTCCATCCCATGGGTATCCCGGCAGCCCCCTCATGGGTCCCCCTGTGCATTGCACCATGTTGTAGGCATTGGATAATTTCATTCCGGTGATGGGAAAGCTGAAAAATACAGAGGCTGAGTGGCGGGTGTGCAAGGATGGGGAGAGGGACGTGCAGAGTACTTGCCCCTTGTTGTTGGCTTTGACAGTGCAGAAAGGGAGTCCAGGGCCTGTACTCAGCTTCCAGGGTCCTCCCCACCTCGGGCTTCTCCTTGCTGCTTCTCAGCCTGGCTGCTCCTCCCCACTTAGTGTTCACAGTCCCAATTCCACCTTCCCAGGGTGGGGTGTGGTGGGGAGGGTGTTTGGTGCAAACAGCACCTCCTGCCTGCTGCTTTCTTCCATTCTCTCCTACCCCACTGCATTAATGCCCAGGAGCACACACTTTCACATGAGGGGATGGGAAAGGGCAACAACAGGTCATGGAAGGTCCTAGACTTTTGGAGAAAACAATCTGCATCCGGCTGGAGGTTGCTCATGGCAGACAGATTGGAAGAGGGCTTGGTTTGTGGATTGGTTTGGTTTTCATCTGCCATCACCAGTTTGAAAGGAAACCCAGAGAAGTGTCCCCAGTAGGTCATCAGTTTGTCCAATATGGCACCAGTAAACAGTGAGCGAGCAGAGGAAAACGGGATCATAAGGCAGCGATTCTCATTTGCTGTAAACAAATCCCTTGCTATGAAATGCGGACACTGCTGGCTTTGGCTAGAGATCAAAGTGGCCTCAGTGAATTCCTCAAACAGGTGGGTTTGTTTTTTTTTTTTTGGGTCAGTTTTAACTCTTTCCTTAGATCATGACGTGCACTCAAGCTTGGCACCTGAGGTCCGGGGATCACGCTGTGTCACCGTCCCACAGCTGCCTGGGTGGCACGGCCTATGGCACAGCCTCCGGGGTCTTCATTTCAGGGGGTCGGAGGAGAGGATAATTCTGGGGCTTCTGCCGCTCCCAGGATCCCAGCGCCCACTGAGTCCGTAGCTGCTGGGCTGGTTTCTATGGGGTGAAAGCAGCAACTCAGGCCCCGTTTCTCCCAAGAGTAGGTGTCTGTGTTAGGACATAGTCACAGAGCACGGACTGGAGTCAGTTTCTTTAGGCAACGGTCTGGCACCATTGCCTTGTGTTGAAGACGCACACACACCATGGGCTAGCAAGTCTGCTCAGCTATGGACCCCAACTGTGGCCGGAACCCCACTACAGTGGCAGGGTACAGGGCCTTTGGGGAATGATTACACAGGATTAAGAGGCTGAGGGGAAGCCTCTCTTTCTCCCTGCCCTGTGAGGACACAGGAGGCAGGTACCAGTCTACAAGACAGGAAGAGGGTCCTTACCGGGAACCAGTAATGGCACCATGATCTCGAACTCCTAGGATCTAGACCCATGAGGAGATGATTTCTGTTGCTTAGGCTACCTGGTCTGTGGCTTTTTTGTTCTAACATTCCAAGCTGACCAAAACATACTCCTAATATTTACACCTTTAAGAAACTCAAGGGTGCACCAAGACGTAAGAATATTTATAGCACCATTGTTACAGCAAAAATAGGGACAAACTAAATGTCCATCAGTGGCAGAACACAAACAAATGGTGGGAAATTCACATGGTGGAGTACTATATAGTACTGAAAAGGACGAGTCCCTCCCGATCTATCAACACAAACAAATCTCCCTAGTTGCAGAGTATGTACAATAAAAGCCCATTTATACAAAGTTCAGAATCATACACAACTTAATAACATATCACTACACATATCTTTATCTATGTATGTGTGTATCTATCCATCATCTATTATCTGTAATCTATCCAGGGATATCCAGATAGTATTAAACCAGTAAAATGAAGATGAAGCACAAAAGGCCCATACCATTTAGGAGAGTGGTTGCCCTGTAGAAGAGGGAAGGGAGCAAACCAGGAAAACACACATGTGCATGTGGGGTCCAGGCTTTGGCAGCCCAGGTAGGGTCCCCACATAGGTGCTTCCTCCTGCAGTTGTGTGGATGCTGACGTTTGCCTACCGTGGCAAAGATGGACCAGATAGCTTTCCATCAGATAGGGCCCACGGGAGAGGAAGGGAGGCTCTGGGCAGGGTAGTGAGGGCTGAAAGCTGGTTGCACCTTGGTTTCTGTAGTTTCCACCCATTCTTATGGGAGGGGCCACAGCAGGGCAGCTAGGGGGAGCAGCATGGGTGCCACTTAGTCTCCAGAGGCTGGAACTTGGTGTGAAGAAAGCAGGGTCTACCCAGGATCCTCTGCGTGCTTGGCTCAGGTGGGAGGGGCACAGAGGCTATATTAGTCAGCTTTGCTGTCAATGGGACACAATACCTAGCACCCAGTGACTCAAAGGAGGGGAGGTTTGTTTTGATCATGTTTCAGAGATTTTGGCCCATTTGGCTGGACCCCATGGTTGGCTGGCTGCAAGGGAGAAACAACATGGTGGACGGGCCTGCTGGAACAAAGCTACTCAGTTCACATGGCTGGGAAGCAGAGCAAGGGAATAGTGCCAGAGAGGAAGGGACTAGGAACCAGATATAGTCCCCAAATTCATGCCTCCATGACACACCCAGAGTGTGGTTTACTAATCCCCAGGGCAGCTCCCAAACCAATCCAGTTGACACAATGATGCTTTGCTACCACAGAGGGTCGGGGGCAGGTCCCAAATTCTGCACAAGTGCTCTGGAAGAAAAAGATGGCCATGTTTCCACCCTCCCACTTAACCCCTACATGCTCTGCAGAATGTTTCAACTTGACCCGTGGCTTGAGAACTTCTGTGAAGACTCTGGAACCTTCTGAAATGGTTGTTTGAACTCCAGCATTTAGTCTTTTTGTGAAGAGGCTGAGATAAAAGTTCCAGCCTCTAAGACACAAGACTGCCACCTCCCCAGTGCCCCCTGGCCCCCTTGAATGAATGCCACCTCTTGCCTCAGTGAGCGCTGGGCCAGAGCCATGTGCAGGCGAAATGTGTGAGGAAGACAAAGCCATATGACAACACATGTCCCTCAATCCCACTATGCTCAGAGGCCCAAGATTCTCTCTTCTATCCTTTCTTGCTTCCCCAGGTGACACTTATAAATCCTGCCACTTAAGGGACCCTGAGGGAGAGCCGTGAGCCCAGATTTTTCCTTTGCATACCTCATCTGCTGAAAGTGTAATAATTCTTTGCTGACCAAATCTCGGTCCCTGCCATGGACAGGATGGAGTCTATTTTTATTTATATTCCCACAGGTCAAGATTTTATCATGCTTTATATTTTGCAACTGTATTATGAAAATAATTTAAAAAAATTGGTTTATAACCAGGAACACTATTATACACCTATAATCCTAGACTCTGGGAGGCTAAGGCAGGAGGATTCACAAGTTTGAGCAACTTAATTTAGTGACTTAGTGAAATCTTGTCTAGGGGTGGGGATGTAACTCAGTGAGAAAGCCCCGAGATGAATCCCCAGTACCGAAAAAAAAATTTCCGAATATAAAATTAAGTTGCCATAAAGGATAGCTTATTAAAACTTCCAGGTATAACATGAAGGATTTGTACCAAATCCTAAGGGCAGTGGAGAATCAGCCCCAAGCCAAACAGCACCTATGTGCAGGAAGGTGGGCCGGCGGCACAGGTCACTCATCTGGGACCAAGCCGTCTTCTCGGGATGCCTGGGCTACCACTCACTCCCAGCCAGCACATTTGATTGCAGGAGGCTTCCTTTCCCAGAATTCTCTGTCCCCATCTTGCAGGAGTTTCTGGCCTCTGCATGATGGATGTAGGGTGGCCAGATGCCAGCTCTTGGCACCCCAGAGACATCCAGCGAGTTCGTGTTCACCCCGACCTCGCTGGCCAGGCTTTGGACATTTAAATGAGATATTGATGGGAAACACATTTCGAGGTGAAAAGCATTAGGTGAGAGAAAGGGATTGCTATGGAGGAGTTGGAGATCATCTTTCTCAAAGACGAATAACTTGAATGTCAAAGGGGCCAAGCTTTGTTCAAGGTTGAAGATGAGGAAAGAAGATCCAAGACTTGAGCCTGGGTCTCCTCCCTCAAGGTCTTTTCCAACTGGGGCCAGATTCGGAGATTTGCCCCGCCAGACTGGCCCTTCATGTGCCGAGGGATCCGCAGGAGAGCTGTGAAAGGATTCGAACCTACAAAGCAACATTTAAATAGGAATCATCCCCATTGATGGCTTGGATAAAATATACTAAATATATCAGCAAGCACCCAGGACTTCAGAACCCAGCATTTTCTCCCTCCACAAAACCGACTTCTGAACAATGGGGAACACAGGGGGACCCCAGTGACTTCCAAGTCGCTTCAGTCGCCCATGGCCTTGTGGCTCCACGTGGGCCTGTCATCCGGTCTCAGCAACCACAGATGAGAAGCAGCAAACTTAACACCCCTGGGTACTTGTGCCACTGGAAATAAACACACAGAGGAAATCTCTGGTTAAATGCATGCAATGTTCCTTTAAAATACACAAGCGCTTTCTAAGACAGCCATTCCACTTGGTGGCTGGGCGCTCCTGGCTCCAAATTAAACAGGAGAATTTGTGAATTGAGCCAATTCATCTGCTTAGTTCCCATGTAAATGTATACAGCAGCGGACCGCGGAGGGCTGAGTCCCACCCAGGAGAGTTTGCAGGGCACGATGGGCGCAGGCCCTCCTTCTTGGGCTCTGGTGCATGGCCCAATCTGCCCTTCTGGTTCAGAGGTGGAAATTCTCCCCGAGATGAGCTGGCAGCCGGGGGTCTGGCACCCTACAGAGGGGACAGTGGGCTTCTGCCATGTCCCTTTCTGTCCTGAGGTTTGGAGTATGGCTCCCAGGCACCACTGACAGAAGAATAAAACCAGGCACACAGCTGTCTTTGAGGAAAGGTGCCAGCTGTAGGTGGGGAGATTAGAGACCAAGACTTCTAATACCTGAACTAAATAGTGCACGGAATCATTGGCATTGACCTCTGATTTTATGGTGAGCCCTAAGAGGAGGTGGCTACAGTGCAGAGAGGTTAAGCTGCCCTTCTAAAGTCACACAGGGTTATGTGAGGGTGTGGGAACTCGCACCCAGGCTGCCTGGCCCCAGAATCCAAGTTATCCGTGGCCAGGTTCCCACTCTTGTTCTGCTGCCTGCAGGGGGCACAATCAGGGTCTCCACTCCAAGGGGTCACTGGAAGAGCCGACTGCTGGGTGTGAGGTGTGAGGTGTGAGGTGTGAATGTGGACTTGTTTCTTCCTGTTCCGGGTCTCCATGTTGTCAGGTCTGCGATAGGGATCAAGGGCGACAAAGTGGGACTGAGTCTTCATTAGTTCTCTAAAGCTCTTACATTCTATTCAGAGAACTGTGGAACTTTGAGAACTGGGAGGTTTCTCCACATCAGTATGCTGCACGAATCTTCTAATACAAACAACCCAGACACCCACAATCATTTAGTCAGATACTTGTCGATACGAGTTGCTGCCCATCTTTCTCCATTGCGAGTGTTCTTGGAGTAGATGTGCTTGAGGAGAAGGAAGGGTCTACTTCCAAGCTTGTGACAAATGAATTAACTCCCATAAAGTTCTTAGATCACTGCCTGATGCATAATAAGTACTCTATAAATGCTAGCTAACGTTAATGGGTCTTCGGGCTCTCCTTCCCAGCTCGGGCAGCTCCACATGGGCCTGTGTGTGCGCGCCTTTGGTTCTCACTTGGGCCTGTCTGTAGTGGGGTGGAAAGTCGAGCGGGACTCCCAGAACCACGAGTTAGACCAGCTGCAGCTTTGGGTAGGAGAAGTTGGGATGAGGCAGCCTCTCCATCTCGTTCCTCTCTGAGACTCAACCTGAAAGTGCGTCAAGTGCTGTGGTTTCAGCCCCCTCGAGCTGCTTTCCACCTGAAAGTCACAGCTCCTCTCCCGGGGAGGGAACCTGCCTGCCAGAATGAAACTGCGCTTCCCTGGGAACTGAAACCTCCGGGTTTCACACAGCACCGGCCCTGCTTCCCCCCTCTACCTCCACACCCCACATCGCAGGCTTTGGGAACCCGGCAGAGCTGGAGGTTCCTCCCAGCGCCAGGCTCAGGGAACCACCCAGACCCTAAACCGGCTCCACACTGACAGCTGCCTGGGAGCAGCCTGGAGTCGTATGGACTTTACTGACCCCTGGGCCCGGCGCTGGGGTTATTCCAGTCAGGGCAAAGGCCCCGACCATCCCAGGATGCTCAGGCTGTCGGAAGCCTCTCGGGAAGGGCCAGAAAGCGTCTGCTTCCCTTCCTGCCCTCTCTCACAAGTCTCTTCCTCATCAGATTTACCCAGAGTCACTCCTCAGGCTGTCCCCGGGGGAACAGAGAAAGTGGCCGAGACAAACTGGGCTTACCTGGAGAGAACACTGGACGAACACCTCCAGACGTCCCTGCCTGGCCCCAAGTGCCACCACAGGCCCCACGGATGACGAGAATGCAGAAGGCCTGCTGACCTCGGTCACTTGGTGTCAAAGCCTCATGGTCAGACGTTTCCTGTGGACGGATGTGGAGTGCCCCATACCAGCTCCACAACTCACTGCAGGTCTCTGTCAACTCAGGGGCAAGAGGAAGGAAAAAAACCATTTACTGGTGTCCTTTGTGCAGAGGTACATCCCTCCCCCCTGTATGTCATCTCTACCCACTTTCCCAGTAAACCTCTTGAAATTCAGACAAGGCCAAGATCACCTGCTGAGGAAGAGCCCAAGCTGAGATGAGACTTGAACTCTCATCTCTCCGACTTCCCATATCCATCCCCTCCATAACTTTGATCCTCTTTCTAAAGCAAGAGACCTTCAAGGCCACTTCTGACAGCCCTCCCATTTCATGGAAGAGCAGACTGAGGCCAGAACGGTAAACAACGCACCTAGAGTACTCAGTCAGCTGGTGTCAGAGCTGGAGGTGACCACATTTCACCATTCTTCCGACTCCATCGCATTCTTATGAGAATAATTTAAAACATCAGAGTATGCTGAAGGGGTAGAGAATGATTTATATTTTAGACATGATCGGGAGAAAATTGCCTATGAACCTTCTTGCTACAGATTTTCATTGTAAGTGGAATATTTTTGCTACTGCGCAGATGAACCTAGCTTAGTAAACGCTGGCGGGCTTGGTGAGGAAGACTCTAAAGGTGTGAATCAAACAGTGTTCCAGAGATTTGTGAGTAAGCTGAAGAAAGGAAGCAGGATTTGATCAACTTCTTTGCTTTCATATTCATCTTAAACTAGACACGAAGTTTTAAAAGTATTTGTCACATTTTAGGCAGTGGGCGAGGATCCCTGTGTGGCCAGCCCCCTCCGCCTTCTTCGGGGAGGCTGGCTGGGTGGCAGCTGGTGGCACTTTCTTCTCGGCTGTGACCCACATCACCCCTCCCCGAGCACAATTCGCTGGGTAGCACCGGTAGAGGGGAAATCCTACCACGGGTGCCCTTCTGACCCTCGGACGGTGCGATTTAACACTGTACGCGAGCATCGTGTCACGTGCCCACACATATTGACACATGAAATATAGACCTCCACATACAACTCGGCTGAAAAGGTTATACGTTTTTCTTTTTTTCCTCCAGAGTCAACGACTTCAAAGAAATGCGACACTATTGCCAGGGAGGAGATTTCTGGCTTCTTCCACAGCCCTGGTGAAAATCTTGCTGGGAACAATACGTCTTCTGTAAAAGCTCTCCACAGAAAGTTGTGGACATAAATCTCCCCTCTCACCACTGGCGCTCAAGTCAACTCGAGCCCAGTGTGGAGGATTTGGAAGGATTGGCACTCAGAGGGAGGGGAGAAGCGTCCTCCTGTGGACCCGGGCGGTGGGGGAGGGGCACGGCCAGGCTGTGCCTGCAGGCAGGAAGAACACAATCTCCCCAAATAGATCCCTGGTTCCTGTTGGGGCCTCACAGCCGCCTGAGGGGCACCTGGGCTCTGCGGGTTCCAAGCCCTCCGCTTTACCGGAGTCACTGTGTAAGGACTGCTGGAAAGGGGTTACCTGCTTCACCCCCAAAACCAGCAGAGGCGACTTGTGGGCCCAGTAAACCTCTGAGTGGGGCTTTCTGCTCACCTCCATCTGGATGGGGTCACTGGGTTCCCACTGCTGGAACTGGGGTCGAGACCAGCTGCACAGACGTATGTCCTTTTGTCAATGAAGATAAGATCAGGAAGAACATTTGCGTTGTTGAATTACTTTTATATTTATTCTGTTTTGTTTTTTGACAGAGCCTCGCTATATAGGTTCAGGCTGGTCTCGAACTCACTATTACAGACCGGATGGACCTCAAACCGGTGGCAGTCTTCCTGCTTCAGCCTCCCCAGAGATGGGATCAACAGGCCTGCATCACTAGGCCCAGTTAATTAATTTTAAAAGTCATCTCCTCAACAGGGCCTGTCCTTATCATTCTACTAAATGGTAGAGGGAGGGGGAGGGGGAGGGGGAGGGGATGTAAAAGAATTAAACTGTATTATGTACATGTACCAGCTTCTAATGATGAGAGTAGCCATTTATAGTCTGCAAACATGGAGTAATAAAAAGTTTTTAAAAATTACAAAGGGTACCTGCTCCCCAGACACTGCCCCCAGTAGGCTTTTTCCCCCCTTTTTCGCCGGCTGTGTGGGCTGCCTGGGTCTGCCCTGGGCACAAGCGCCTCCAGGCCAGTTCTGTTATTATCTCCACAGCCTGGGAAGAAACTGAGGCTTCGAGAGTTTACTTGATTGCTGCAAGCCTTCTGAGCAGCCTGCTGGGTTGGTCCCCGAAGGTCACTGGCACAGGGCTGGTGGCTGGCTCCTTGCTGCCCCTTCTGTGGTCACGGTCTGGCCTCCTAGAAACTCCAGCGGAGGAGAGAGCCCTGTACTCTGTGGTTCTGGAGGCGCTTTCTGGCCTGGTTGTGCGTTCCTGCAATCTGACGTTCCAAGCAGAGGCATTTGCTAATTTCCTGAAGAACGCTCCAGGAAGCCTTGTCCTGGGGTGAAAACCGTTTACAGTAGGTGAGAAAAGGGAAGTTCAAGCCCGCCACACGCTTGCGGGGTTTCCTTACAGGGCTGTGTGGCGCTGACGGAGAAACCCATCGGAGTTGGCGTCGCTTCCCGCTCCTGGCCTGCCCTACCCCCCCTTCTCCTCTCTCCCAGATGCCTGTGAGTGTTTTGGTTAACTCATCCCCCCTGTGTTATTGTTGTTGTACCACACATTAATGTGGGGCTTCTGTAGCTGAGAGGAGTACGGTTGAGTTACAGTAACAAGCTATAAGCGGAGGGAAAGTGTGCGGTTTGGGGCTGGTCCGGTCCCAGATATGTACCTCACATCTGGACAGGAGATCATGTGACAGTTTGAAAAACCAGAAACATATCCTGGATACCATAAAAAATGGGTTCTGTTGAATTAAAAAAGGGTTTAAAATACTGGCTCAGCTGGCCTGGGGTCTCTCCGTGTCTCTCTCTCTCTCTTCATTGTTCTGGAATGTGTTGTAAAATCTGTGATTGTTGAATGCTTAATTTAGTATTGTGAACCCATCATATTGGGAGTTTGTCTGCATGTCTTTCTGAAGTGTAGCCAGCCCTTCTCCACTTTCCTAACTTAAGGCACCGCTTGGTCGATTCTGGGGCCAGGACTTGGTGTCCTGATAATAAACACTCCAGCACAGAAAGAGAATCTGCCCCTGCCCCACCCCCCCAAGCCCCTGCCACCCACTTGCTAACCCCTCCCTCGGGGGTTGAAGACAATCTTCCAGACCTCTGGCCAAGGCAGGCTTTCCTTTTATGATCTCTACAGACGATCCTAGAGGATAGTGTAATAAGCTTTAGAATATTATTGGCAAACAAATGGCATGGTTCTTGTTGGACGGAATCCAGGACAGACTGAAAATAAGAAGTTTCTTGTGATGAATGGATGTTGAACACGAAACTATGGTCAAGATCTAATTCCTGCAATGCAGAAAAAAATATCTATTTTCTTTTTCTTAAGCAAATAAAACATTCTTTTGTTGACCACTGGACATCTCTTTCTTTCTGACTTAGCAAGATTGCAGAAACCTGGATTAAACAAGGCGCCCATTCCAAAACCGAAAATCTATTTTTTCAAAGCAAGAATAACTTTGGAAGTAAGCATGGAATAAAAAAAATATATATATAGAAAATCATGCCTGTTTTAAGGACTAAACCAACCCATTGGGCAAGTCTTCTCTGGCACCAGCAGTACCTGTTGGTAGTGGTTCATTGTTTAATGTAGGAAAGGTAATAGAAATAGTACTTGTGAAATACCACCAAGCTCTGGGTTTCTCAGGCATGTGAAATCATCTTGTTTTAACACTCGTCAGATCAGTGTTTCACTTTCCTTCACTAGACAGCTGTATCCTCCGAACCTGGACCTCCTTTGTCAACTCACTGTGGTGCCTTCAGTGTCCACCATGAGGGCTCATCCCAGCACTATGGGGTCCCACCATGGTTTCCTGGAGCTGGTTTGTGGGGACCATGTCTGTGGGTCCCTCACCCTCCAGCTTTTCTCTATGGACGCTGCCCATGGCGGCACCATCAATCTGTTGGCACCAGGCTGGCCAAGATCCAGCACAGCACCAGTAGCTGCAGCTGCAGCTTCTGCCAGGGTGGCTCTTGTTTCCAGTCCCAGGACACTGTGCTGTCCCCTTTGCAATAATCTCCTCATTAAGCCCTTTGAGATGACCTGTTTCCTTCATTGTCTATATCCTGCTGTGATCCTAACTGAAGAAATTAAGATTTATCAAATAAACAAAGGAGGAGGCTTTACCGTCATAGTCCATAGTTCTGGGTAACTGTGACCCAGATTACCAGAGCACATTTTTGGGTGTGTCTATGTGGGTCATGGAGGCGTGACCTTGGGTACTCTATATAGTCTCTGGCCCCTTTCCTCACCCACTGTTCCCCTGCTCTGCTTCCCAGCCACCAAGAACTAGGCAGCTTTCTCCCTCCCCCCTCTGCCGTGTTTTTTTTATGCCTTGCAGTCAGCTAACCATGGACCAAATCCCTGAAACCATAAGACATATCAAACCTGTCCTCTAAGTTGTGAGTGCTGGGTGATGAGTCCTAGCAATGAGAAATCTGGCTAATACAACCATTTCACAAAAATTCAGTAAGCACCCACCACGTGCCTTAGATCTAGACATAACATTTTTATTTTGCCTTGAATGTTACACCTAGTAGATTCATAGAGCCTTGCAGAGCATTCTGAAGCAGCCTGGAATTGGGAAGAAAAATGTGCCAAGATTAACTAGTAACATTGTCGTAGACAGAGAAATGGAAACACATGTGACCAGTATTTCCAGAATCAGGGTTTGCCACCCTGTGTTAGGCGATTTCTGCTACTTCAGGTTAAAACTGCATGCTTGCTTAAAAACTTTGGATATTCAATAACCACCCACCTCACAGACAACCCAGATGGCTATTTCATTGTATAAAGGGACCGTTGACTGTAGCCATTTCCATTATTTACATTCTAGATTGCATTTGCTGGGTTACAAAGCACAAAGTTCATTGGAAAATTTTTAATCTACTTAGCTGGTATGTAAATCACAGACTGCAATAAGGTAGACAGTTCCCAAACAGAATGAAGGTGAAGATTTGCTATAAACCTGGGAGTATCCTTTCTGAAAAATCTTTCTCTCTAGGCTACTCCTCCTGAATTCTCTTAAGGGTGTGCATGGTACACATACACATGGAAAGTTGACTTTTATTCTTGATTACAGACAAATTTTGGGTCTGTATTCATCTCTACTCATAATACCATTAGCTTAGGACTTGCAGATTTCCCTGAATTGAACTTCCTCTGTCCTGGACATGCCTTCTTCTGGGATTAGGTTTCCTGATACTGCAGGCTTGGTGCCCACTCCTCTTTCTTGAACCCTATATTTCTTTCCTACTACCTCGTTCAGCAGCTCTGGACAAGTCACCTACTTTCCCTGTGCCTGACAGGAAAGGATTACAGTGTGTGATCAAACAATACGGTGACTGTTTAAATAAAAGTTAAAAACCTATTACAGTAACAAAACAAAACAAAACACCATGGACATTAACTCCCCCTCCCGCTTTGAACACTTTCCTACTATTCTTGCCACTTTCTGAAGCAGTTCTAGAAGTTCCCTTTCCTGAGTGTCTTTTCATGGCTTTAATATTCTGAATTGATTTAAAGATGCTTATGGCAATTTCTGTTAAATAAAAATATTATGGTGTGACCTCATCCTCCTTATTCACTGGATCTGGCACCGTGTGACTTCTGGCTCTTCCCCAAAGTCAAAAATCACCATCAAAGCTAGAGGTTTTGAATAGATTCAGGACATTGAGTCAGCCAGGACCATGCAACTAAAGATACTCTCGAAAGAGGACTTCCGGAACTGCTTCAGAAAGCAGCAAGAACGATGGGATAAGTGTGTTCAAAGAGAGGTGGAATATTTGAGGGTGATCCATGGCAATGTGTCTTTAACTGTAATACGTTTAAAAAATTTAAACATTCACCACATTTATTGATCATGCTTGGGAGATAAGACATGAAACTCTTAATTTGGGTTGGGGTTGGGGTTAGGGTTAGGGTTGGGGTTAGGGTTGTGTCCTGATAAATTCTAAATTGAAAATATCAGAGGCAAAAGTGCATTGAATGGCCCAACCCACCAAACAGCAACAAGACATACTGTCGTTCTCCTTGTGATCACGTGCCCAGGGAAGCTGCTCTTCCAACACCATCCCCCAGCAACTCAAGAGTGTATCAACCATAAATTATCAGCCCGGGAGAAGATAAAAATTTAAAGTGTAGTTTCTACCGAATGTCTATCACCTTTGCACCATCACGAGGTAGAAAAACCATAGGTTGAACCATCATTAAATTGGGGACTTCCCTGTGTTTATTGAGCACTTAACTTTGTGCCAGGCCATGTACTGTGTTTTACTAAGTGTATATTAAATGCTTTATATGAAAAGTCAAAGCTTTTTCTGAAAAATATGAAATAGTAAATATTTTCCAGTTTTGGTGTGCTGTGCTGGTTCATCCTAATTGTCAACTTGACTGGATTAAGAGACTCCTGGAGAGGTGACTGTATCATGAGGTCTATACTCATCCATGGATTAATCCACTTATGGTTCAGGGCTGAACGTGTTTCAGGAGGGCAACTCAGCTGGAAGTGGTAACCAGTGTGTCTTCTCTTACATTTTCTCTGTGCTCTGCTTCCCAGCCGCCATAAAGAGAGCAGCTTTGCACCTGTACCAGACCAGCATGTTTTTCCCGCCTTAGAGTCAGCTGACTATGGATGGAAACCTCTGAATCCATGAGGCCAATAAATCCTTCTTTCCTTTAAATTGTGTCAGGTATTTTGTTCACAGCAACAAAAAGCTGACAAATACACCAGGCCACATGCTTCCTTCTTCAGCAGCTACTATGGCAGTGTGAAAGCAGCCATAGATAATGAACAAATGGCTGTTGTCCTTTCCAGCTCTATTTACAAAAACAGGGAGCAGGCTCCATTTTGCCCTTCCTGCTTTGTTTGAATTGTCCCGTTTATATGACAATCCCACAGGATAGGTACTAGTTAACTACATCAAATTCTGGAGGTCAACCAGACAAAGTGCTGGACACAGTGCCAAACCCAGTCCAGTAGCCCCATCTTTAAATGCCTCTTCTTGCAAGTTTCTAAAAACACCAAAC